>CM064528.1:18697441-18932441 GCA_032716605.1 Paralithodes platypus | reverse complement strand
TCCCTCCCTCTGCTTGACCTTGTACTCGCAACAACAGAAGACTTGGTAGAGAGTTTATATGTTGGTGATGAATTTAGTAACAGCGACCATCGTACGATAACTTTCAATTTAAAGTTTAACAGTAACAAATCAAATGGCAGCATTGAGAAAGTCCCTAATTTCAAGAAAGCAAATTTTCATAAACTTAAATCAATGTTTAAAGAAACTGACTGGAGCTTTCTGACTAACAATAACGACATAAATACATCTTGGGATTGTTTCACAACCACTTACCCTAACACCATAAGAGCGAGCGGGTAGTGGAGTATATTTCACTGTGCCGCTCAGCGTTTTTTTTTTACCATAAATGGGGTTGTTTCCGTGCTCTTTTTCATGCATAAACAAGACCTAGAGCGTAATACAAGTATGTATTCCTGAAAGGGCATAAATTGAGCTTTCCAATGACACCCGAAACATCTTTCTACGATCACTGGTTGTCTTGCAACGATCGTGCGTGCAACCGAAGGGCAAAATCGGTAAAATACGGTAATTTCTTTATATAATTACGTATGTAGCGAGGGAGTGAGGGTGGATGTAAGTGGAGTACATCTCAGTTGGTCCACGGCGGCCGTGGCAAGCGGTCATGAGGTAACCCATGCTCCTCCAGTCACTCGTCTCTCTCTCAGAGCCAATATTGCGCCAAAATTGCACTCGGACTTAAGTCGGGCCCCGCCATATAGTCAAAATTTTTCGATACGGACTTAAGTCGGGCCCCGATTGACAAGGGTTAAGGCAGTGCACGACTGCATACCATCGAAAATACGGCGTACAGGCCATAATGATAAGCCCAAATGGTGGAATAAAGATATTTCAGACTGTCTGCTTGCTAAAAAGTTTGCTAATGATAGATTAAAATCCTCACAAAATGACGAAGAATGGGTGAAATTTGTAGAACTACGACGCAAAGCCAAAAAGTTAATTAAGCAAAGTAAAAAGACCCTGGAGTTACATGTTGCGAATCAAAGTAAAACAAACCCGAAAGAATTGTATAGTTATATCAGAAAGAAAAAAGTAGTTACATCAACTGTTGGCCCGATAGTCGATGAAAATGGAGAATACACCAAAGACGAAGTACAAATGAGTAATGCCCTCAATACCTTCTTTGTATCAGTTTTTAAAACAGAAGACCTCAGTGATATCCCTACACCATCGCCGATTCAGATTGATAATTCAGATGTTCTAAGTAATATCACCGTTACAGAGAGAGAAGTATTGAATTGTTTAGATAAACTCAAGGTAAATAAAACGCCTGGACCTGATACAATCTCACCTAGAGTTCTAAAGGAAGCTAAAGATGAGCTCTCTAAACCACTGACATTGCTATTCAATGAATCCTTGCAGTCTGGAACTATGCCTGATCAGTGGAAGCTAGCCAATGTAACACCGATATTCAAAACAGGCAGCAAATCCCTACCCAGTAACTATCGTCCAATTAGCTTAACCTCAGTTGTATGTAAAATGCTAGAAACACTCATAAGAGACAGACTCGTAAATCACTTAGAGGCAAATAACATACTTAAAGATACTCAACACGGCTTTCGTGAAAAACGCTCCTGCTTAACAAATCTCTTGGACTTCTTTCACGATATCCTCAACCTCTATGATGAGAGTAAAGCTGTAGATATTATATACCTTGATTTTCAAAAGGCCTTTGACAAAGTTCCCCACAAACGTTTACTGCTAAAACTAAAAGCGCATGGAATACAAGATGGTGTGTTGAAATGGATAGAAAATTGGCTCAGCGACAGAAAGCAAAGAGTAGTAATAAACGGTAAGGCATCTAAATGGACCAATGTATGTAGCGGGGTACCCCAGGGATCGGTACTAGGTCCAATTCTCTTTCTAATTTACATCAACGACATAGATGAGGGTCTCACCTGTACAATCTCAAAGTTTGCTGACGATACAAATATTGCAAATAGCGTACTCTCAAAAGAACAAGTTAACGATATGCAACACAATCTAGATAAGTTGTCACGTTGGGCGCAAATTTGGCAAATGAGTTTCAATGCGGGTAAATGTAAAGTACTACATATCGGATACCAAAATGAGAAAGCAAACTATTTGATGAATGGCACTGAGCTTAAGAATGTAGACAGAGAAACCGATCTGGGAGTAACAATATCGAGTAACCTAAAACCGAGTCAACAATGTTTAGAAGTTGTTAAGAAGGCAAACAAAATAATTGGCTTTATAGGCAGGTCATTTGAGCATAAATCCAAAGATGTTATCCTAACTCTTTACAATTCCTTAGTCCGCCCTCTTCTGGAATACTGCGTTCAATCCTGGTGCTCTTATTACCAAAAAGATATAGACAAGCTATAACAAGTTCAACGTAGAGTTACCAAAATGATACCTAGCCTAAAGAACAAACCATACGAGGAGCGTCTTAGAAAATTAAATCTATTTCCTTTAACCCAACGCAGATTAAGAGGCGACTTAATTCAAGTGTTCAAAATCATCAAAGGCATCGACAATATGAACTGTAGTAAGTACTTCACTATCGACCAATCTAATTATACGCAGGGAAACGGCTGCAAAATTATTGGTAAAACTTTTAACTCTCACGAATCTAAGAATTTCTTCTTCAATCGAGTTGTCAACTTGTGGAATGGGCTTCCCCGAGACGTTATAGACTGCAGCACCGTTGATTCTTTTAAACTTCGCCTAGACAAATATCTTGCATCAAACCCGCGACTGACTGCGTTTGCAAAATTAATGAATAACTTTATTTTATCCCCCCCTCAGTTACTAACCCATCTGTCCCCTACTAACTTCCTAATCCTGCCATGGATATTAGTTCCAGGGCAGTATTTCCCTTTCCAATGTTCCCTTACCCACTCTAAACCACTGTTTGGACACTTGATCCTCAGTCTTTTGGAGGACAAGCAGCCTAGAAGGGTCACTAGATCTGTTGTTGCTTGATTTCCTTTGTACTCCTTTGTACTCCCCTCCACCTCAACCAATCCCTCCCCTTCCATGACCCTACCCTGCCCTACCCACCCTAAACGTCCCTTCTACTCCTCAAGGGGGTAGTACTCGCTTTTTCTGGACCCCCTTCTCCCTCATGTTTAGCATATTTGTTTTGAGATTTTAAGAAGTTTGTTCCGTTAGTTTGGCGATTTTGAGACCTTTCACCCCATTACTTTGTCAATATTAAGGCCTTTCGAGCCATTTAGGTGTCGATTTTTTCCTGGCGAGCGATAGCGAGTCTGTAATTTTCAAAGGAACCGGCCTTCGGCCATGACATTTTTCTACCGAAAAATGTACAACTTTATCTTGTTAGGGGGTCGAGGGGGTGTTTATTTAACCTTGATGGAGTTATAGCGAGGAAACCAATAGATAAAGGAATATATCACATAAATAGACCCAACAAGAGAGTTCTACCCCCTTAAGGGGAGATATCGACTTGAGGGATTTTTTTCTGGACCCCTTTCTCCCTCATGTTTAGCCCCATTGCTTTTGAGATTTTAAGACAGTCGCCCCGATTTTAAGAACTTTCGCCCCATTTCCGTCAATTTTAAGACCTTTCGTGCAATTTAGGTGTCGATTTTATCCTGGCGAGCGATAGCGAGCCTGTAATTTAAGAGGAACCGGCTTTCAGCCGGGACATTTTTCTACCGAAAAATGTAAAAATTTATCATAAAAGGGGCTCAAGGGGGTGTAATCTTAAGCTTGATGGATATCTAGAGACCAAACTAAAAACCTCCCCTTAAGCCATTGTCACCCGGGCAGGTTTTCCCGGTGTTATATTCTAGCCTGTTGTCGAGTCTGCCTGTCAGTTAACAACACACTTTACATGATTGTGCCTTCACTTACCCTATTTGTATGTACAACCAGTATCAATTCCAAGGACTTACCTAACCCGTGCAGTACCAGAGATGTCCTTTTCATCATAATCTGGTAACTATTGGACGATTAAATTCAGCTTAGGAAGGACCTCTAGTAATAATAAGGATTCAAAGTATCTCAACCTACCCATTCAACTACCACAAATCTAAGTTGCATAACATCTTCCAAACATAGCTAGAATATAACATAGCACACATCGCTGGTACTCAAAGGGTTAATACTTGCGTGAACTGATCGACCGGTGTGACTGCCTTCGTGTGTTTTTATCCCTGCATTACAACCTGAAATACGATACTGCTGCTAAAACTCCCGAAAATGTTCCCGTGTGACGTTGCTCTAACTCTTTCCCTTGACACCTGGTGCAGCGGCTGACCTTCACCGCCTTTACCACCTGAGCCACATTCTCTTAGTCCATTCCACTGTAGCCCCCACTGCAACACATTAGGGGCGTGAAAATAGTCCTTAAGGGGAGGTTTTTAGTTGGTGCCCTAGACTTCCATCAAGCTTACAATTACTCCCCCTAGACCCCCTTTCAAGATAAATTTGTACATTTTTCGGTAGAAAAATGTCCCGGCCGAAGGCCGGTTCCCTTTAAATTACAGGCTCGCTATCGCTCGCCAGGAAAAAATCGACACCTAAATAGCGCGAATAGTCTTAACATTGACAGAAATGGGGCGAGGGTTCTTAAAATCGCCAAACTAATGGGGCAAGCGTCTTAAAATCTCAAAAGCAATGGGGCTAAACATGAGGGAGAAAGGGATCCAGTAAAAAATCCTCCAGGTGGAAATCTCCCCTTAAACTATCCACAAATATATACTCTATAATGATTTATGGGTAGTGATCATCCCATCTAAAATGATAATAAATTATATATCAAATAAGTAAATGTAAATACAAATAATTATTATAGTTCTGGCTAGTTCCTCCTTGCTATATGCTTTATATATTAACTCAAGCTAATGCTAATATTTATATATTTACATAAATTCATATTTGCATTACAAGTTCTGACAAGTTGGTGCTTGCAAACGGCCTTGCCAAAGACTCTCGCAATATTCATATATCAATAATGAGTTTTGTGTTTTGTTTTTCGCCCTCATATCTGTATAGACAATCTCATATAGTATATATTTTCGCTTAATCCCTTCTGTACCGGTGATGTATTTTGCATTTTATTCTGGCAACTATTGGACGATTTGTTTCAGCTTAGGAAGGACGTCTACCCATTAAAAGGCTACAGACTATATCACTTAACCCTTTTTACTACCACAGATCTTTCTTAAGCTGCACAAGATCGTCTAAATATAGCTAGAATATAATTAAAAATACGCTGCGGTACAGAAGGGGTAAATATCTTCAAACCCATGTTCTTATGTTCATTTCCTTAGTTATATTGTTCTGTCTTCTATAATTTAGTATATTTTGTGTATACTGTACATACCTCTATGGTACATACAGTATACACGCTGTTTGTATATACTGTACATACCTCTATGGTACATACAGTATACACGCTGTTTCTATATACTGTACATACCTCTATGGTACATACAGTATACACGCTGTTTCTATATACTGTACATACCTCTATGGTACATACAGTATACACGCTGTTTCTATATACTGTACATACCTCTATGGTACATACAGTATACACGCTGTTTCTATATACTGTACATACCTCTATGGTACATACAGTATACACGCTGTTTCTATATACTGTACATACCTCTATGGTACATACAGTATACACGCTGTTTCTATATACTGTACATACCTCTATGGTACATACAGTATACACGCTGTTTCTATATACTGTACATACCTCTATGGTACATACAGTATACACGCTGTTTCTATATACTGTACATACCTCTATGGTACATACAGTATACACGCTGTTTCTATATACTGTACATACCTCTATGGTACATACAGTATACACGCTGTTTCTATATACTGTACATACCTCTATGGTACATACAGTATACACGCTGTTTCTATATACTGTACATACCTCTATGGTACATACAGTATACACGCTGTTTCTATATACTGTACATACCTCTATGGTACATACAGTATACACGCTGTTTCTATATACTGTACATACCTCTATGGTACATACAGTATACACGCTGTTTTTTCCATTCGATCTTTTTTAATCAAAATTGAGTGGCAGCTCTCTGATGACCCTTGTTGACATACTGTATATTCTGGCTGTCATTAGACGATTATATACAACTTAGGAAGGATCTGTGGACATCAAAGGGGTAAACATTAGCTCAACTAACCCTATGACTTCCATATACGCTTCCCAATCCGAATAAAATCGTCTAAGAATAGCCAGAATAAACTGTCAACACGCGTCCTGATCCTCAAGGGGGGAATTGACCACTGCGAGTTTTGGTCTATAAGGAAGTTGGAGCTGTGGCCCTCAATATTTAGCAGAATTATCAGCTAAAATACGGTCATAATGTATGTATAAATACGGTCATAATGTATATATAAATACGGTCATAATGTATATATAAATACGGTCATAATGTATATATAAATACGGTCATAATGTATATATAAATACGGTCATAATGTATATATAAATACGGTCATAATGTATATATAAATACGGTCATAATGTATATATAAATACGGTCATAATGTATATATAAATAGATACAGCCAAATTGATCATACTTTTGCTCCATCAGAAACCCACATTATCATTGCAGTTCTCTTTAATATCCATGTTCACGACTCCAACTTCCTTATAGCCTGAAACTCGCAAGTGGACGATGGAGTGGTCTATAGTATATCTTGGAGAGTTGGAAATAATATAACTTTATGGAGAGATTTTCTATAGAGAGTTTTGTTTTCCTGGACCCCCTTCTCCCTCATGTTTAACCCCATTAGTTATGAGATTATATGACGTTCGCCCCATTAGTTTGGCGATTTTATGACCTTTCGTCCCATTGCTGTCAATTATCAGAATTTTCGTGCCATTTAGGTGTAAATGTTTTTCTGACGAGCGGTAACGAGCCTGTAATTTACGAAAAATGTGCACCTTTATCTCGCAAGGGGGGTCTTGGAAGTATTATTTAAAGTTCGAGTGTAGTCTAGGGAGCAAACTAACAACCAAAGAGAATGCTACCAACCTCCCCTTATCACCTCTACCAACTAACATACTATGTGCTTTCCCATTGTTATATGTCTTGAAATACTCACTCTTATCACAGTTCTCTTCCGTTCACATATCTTCTCTCCATTGTTCTCTCTCTCTCTCTCTCTCTCTCTCTCTCTCTCTCTCTCTCTCTCTCTCTCTCTGGAACTAATTAAGTTCCTTGGCAGGATTAGGAAGTTAGTAGGGGACAGATGGGTTAGTAACATAATACAGTTACAAGTGATCTTTCTGGGAAAAAGAGAGTAACGTCTTAGTAATATAATTATATACGCAATAATCCTTGATGAATCTGAGGGAGGAATATAATAAAGTTATTAATTTACAAACGCAGTCTATCTATCTATCTCTCTCTCTCTCTCTCTCTCTCTCTCTCTCTCTCTCTCTCATTTTTGATAGGCTGAAGCCATAAATTGGGTTCTGAGTGTCAGATTTCATAGACCAGACCGACGTGATAGAGTACAAAGGAGTACAACGGAAATCAAGCAACAACAGATATAGTGACCCCTCTAGGCTGCTTGTCCTCCAAAACACTGACGATCAAGTGTCCAAACAGTGGCTTAGAGTGGGTAAGGGAAAACTGGAAAGGGAACTACTGCCCTGGAACTATTGTCCGTGGCAGGATTTGGAAGTTAGTAGGGGACAGATGGGTTAGTGATCTTTCGTATATCTGGGAAAAAGAGAGTAACGTCTTAGTAATATATAATAATACACAATAATCCTTGATGAATCTGAGGGAGGAATATAATAAAGTTATTAATTTGCAAACGCAGTCAGTCGCGGGTTTGATGCAAGATATTTGTCTACGTGAAGCTTAAAATAATTAACGGTGCTGCAGGCTATAACGTCTCGGGGAAGCCTATTCCACAAGTTGACAACTCGATTGAAGAATACATTCTTAGATTCGTGAGAATTAAAACAATTACCAATAATTATGCAACCGTTTCCCCGCGTGTAATTAGATTGGTCGATAGTGAAGTACTTACTACAGTTCATATTGTCGATGCCTTTGATGATTTTGAACACTTGAATTAAGTCGCCTCTTATTCTGCGTTGGGTTAAAGGAAATAGATTTAATTCTCTAAGACGCTCCTCGCATGGTTTGTTGTTGTTGTTGTTGTTGTTCCCCAAGCTGCCTGGCCGAACAGCCCCAAGGCCCCGAGCAAGGCCAAGGCCATAACCGTGCGCCCCCACAGAACCCTCACTGCCGACCACAATAAAGCCTGGGTGACCGAAGCCACTCCATGGCGGGGAGCTGAGGAGGGTGCGGAAACGCCCAGGAAACCAAAGCCCCACCCAGGGCCCTGTGCCCCTCAGCAATTATGAAGAGAAAGTTGAGGGGCAAAGGAAAAAATGTGACACTTTGGCTTCCAATCTAGGTAGACTGGGAGGTCAATCCACGGAAGAGACGCCGTCACTTGAGATCTAGAAAATATAAAAGTAAAAGGAACAGTCAGAGTAAGCTATGGGTATGGCAGAGATCGCTCAGTTCTCACTCTGATAGACCAGCCCATCACCAGTCGCATGGTTTGTTCTTTAGGCTAGGTATCATTTTGGTAACTCGACGTTGAACTCTCTATAGCTTGTCTATATCTTTTTGGTAATAAGTGCACCAGGATTGAATGCAGTATTCCAGAAGAGGCTGGACTAAGGAATTGTGAAGAGTTAGGATAAATTCTTTGGATTTATGCTCAAATGACCTGCCTATATAGCCAATTATTTTGTTTGCCTTCTTAACAACTTCTGAACATTGTTGACTCGGTTTTAGGTTACTCGATATTGTTAGAGAGAGAGTGAGAATGAGTGAGTGAGTGTGCGTGTGTGTGTGAGGAGTGTGTGTGTGTGTGTGTGTAAATGAATAATAATAACGCATGTATTATGATTAAAAACAAAACAAGTTCAACCAAGAGCATAAATGGAGACTCGCCCATTTGAACCAGTATCGAACGCCAAAGAGACAATACAAGGCTTCACTACAGCCCAGATGATTCGGATCTTGGTTTTAAGGGGAGGAAGACCGTTGTTCTGGACCCACTTCTCCCTAATGTTTATCCCCACTAGTTTTCAGATTTTAAGACGTTGGTTCCATTAGTTTGGGGATTTTATGACCTTTCGCCCCATTTCGTTGTCAATTTTAAGACCTTTCGTGCCATTTAGGTGTCGATTATTTCCTGGCGAGCGATAGCAAGCCTGCAATTTTAAGAGGAACCAGCCTTCGGCCGGGACATTTTTCTACCGAAAAATTTACAAATTTATCTTGAAGGGGGGTCTAGTGGGTGTTTTTCTAAGCTTGATGGAGGTCTAGGGAGGAAACTAAAAAAATATATGAATAATTGAATAGACCAAACAAACGGTCTTCCTCCCCTTAATGGTTCAAAGATACGAATTGGTGTAACACTATATAGCAAGAAACAATATATTGCTAAAATGAGTTTAACCCTCTCAGTACAGGTGATATCCTCTTCATTATATGCTGGCAAACTATTAGACGATTTTATTCAGTTTCAGAAGAGCCTGCAGAAATTATAACAGGCTTCGAACTATCTCACATAACCCTTTTTACTACAACAGATCCTTCTTAAGCTGCACAAAATTCTATGAAATAATATCTAGAATAAGGTTAAAAAGACGTCGCTGGAAGATGACATGGAAGATTAGGCTAAAAGTAGAAGACAAAATTACGGAAACAAATGTTAAGGGATGGGTTTTATGGACCCCCTTTTCCCTCATGTTTAGCCCCATTTCCTAAATGTTGAGACATTCGCCTAATTACTTTGGCGATTATAAGACCTTTCGTGCCAATTGGGTGATGATTTAATTCCCGGCGAGCAATAGCGAGCCTGCGTTTTAAAAGTAACTATCTCGAAAGGGTGTGTTCGGTTATTTGTTTTAAGCTTGTTAAGGCAAAATAACGGCTTGGACTTACAAGTTAGCACATTAAATGAAGAACAAAAAGCAAGGCAAGATTAGATTAGGTCAGGGCCTTGAATGGAAAGAAGGTTCAGACTACGTGAGAATCAAATGGGAATTCTTGACATTGTGAACACACATATATAAATTCACACCAAACTCAGATGTAGTTGCACTGCTCATTCTGCTAAACATTTTGTCAAAATCAATAGTTGGTCAAAAAGTGTGAAAGTTATAGAGGACATTAACTCGATACATGTACGACGTAAAACTGACATCAGTACTCAAGGGCTCTTAGAAACACTTAAAGGCTGGCAAGGAGATAAGTGTTAAAGGGACGTTATTGCATTTATTTATATATTTGATATTATTACCTGTGTATATATATATATATATATATATTTGTTTTAGTTTGCTCCCTAGATTTCTATCAAGTTTTGAATAATACCCTCCCAAAGACCTTTCTTCGAGATAGGTTTGTACATTTTTCGGTAGAAAAAGCTCCCGGCCAATTGACGGTTCCTCTTATAATACAGGCTCGCTATAGCTCGCCAGGAAAGAATCAACACCTAAATTGCATGCAAGGTCATAATATTGACAAAGAAATGTGCGAAAATATTAATTTTGAAATCTGATGGGGCTAGATGAGGAGAATTGGATTCAGACAAAACAAACGAATACTTCCCCTTAATTGCTTAAAATGACACAAAATTGTCTATGACTATTAATTTCGACTGTACAGCAATGAATGTTACTGTTGATTCTGGCGACATCGCTTTCACTTTCGCTCCTTTATTTGTTTGTCTTGTTTTTCTCTCCACCCCTCCTACTTTAGCTCATTCTTCTCGCTGGCTGAATTTGCTTTGCCTGATATGGCCTGTTGACCCAGTAAAACATACAGATACGCACACACTCTCCCTCTCTCTTTCTACACACACACACACACACCCAGGTTGGGTTGGCCGAGTGGTTTAAGGCACTCGTGCGGTAACCTTGGGGAAAATGGTTCAAGTCCATCAGAATTTTAAAGTTTGTTTCGGCCATCTCGATGGAGAGGATTGTAGTGGAGTCCCTCCCTAACCAACTACTCAACTATCAGCTTACGTTAGCCTAAACGTAGTTCTCACCAGTACATCTGTTTATGTACTATAGTGGGAAACCAGGCACCTCACGGCCGCCAAAGGTTGCATGTGACCTCATAGTTAAGGTAGAATATGCATTGTACTGTACTTAGATAATGAAAAACTTGCACCTTGCATCCTATTTTGTCTGCAATGGATACTTTTAATTATTCTCTATCACAATTATTGGTACCTATACTGTCACCAATCACTAAAATTACAGTATGTAGGCCTATACTGTAAAGGACTCTTTTAGCTTTGTTAAGGAAATTACTAATATTTACTTTGACAACTGTGTCATGTCTAGCTTTGATATTAAATCTTTGTTTACGAACATTCTTCTGGCAGAAACAATTAACATTTGTACCATCGAGACGATCTCTAATAATAAATTGATAAATGGCTTTAATTATTCACAAATTAAGGATGTTTTATAATTTGCTGTAAATGACAGTGTATTTTTATTTAATGTCAAAGCATATAAATAATGTGATGGTATTTCAATGGGATCACCACTAGGCCCTACATTAGCGATTGTTTTTATCTGCTTCCATGAAAGGGGCGCCTGCAAAGCGTCAAAACTATTCCAAGGGTGTCAGCCCTATCAATACATCAAATACCCAATCTTTTCAAAGCATCAAAAAAGTTGGACCTTTTCAATTTGACAAAAGGCTGAAACTGACTGGATGATATCATATCATCAAAAATAGTTAGGGGTTAACATTAGCCTAACCTAACAACCTTACCTAACCTAACCTAGTAAGAATGGGGTTAACATTAGCCTAACCTAACAACCTTACCTAACCTAACCTAGTAAGAATGGGGTTAACATTTTTGATACATCGATGACTTTCAACTTTTGATGCATTGAAGTGATATAAACTTTTTTACACATTGATATGATCTGGGGAAAAACTGTTTTTTTACAAAATGAACACATCTGGAAAATTTGATGTACTGATAGCTTTTTGCAGATTTGATGAAATGATAGGATCAGTTTTTGACGCTTTGATGCTCCCCCCCATGAAAAGGTTTGGTCGGATGAATATCCGGCTCATTTCAAACCACTACTTTACCGACGTTATTTCGACAATATATTTTTAATCTTTGAATCCCCAGATCATGTTCCACTGTTTCAAAATTATCTCAATTCGAAACATAGTAATATTAAATTAACATGTGAGCTAGAAAAGGAAAACACATTATCATGTCTGGACGTCAATATCCATCACTCTCAAGATAACTTTGTGACACCTGTATACAAAACCCTACATTCACTGGCTTGCATATGACATTTTCATCGTTCATTCCAATTAGTTATGAACGTAACTTAGTTGTGTTTCACACACATAGCATATGAGATTTGTTCCTCCTACTCTCATCTATATATTGAACTTGAATACCTCTGATAATTATTGTTTAAGAACAGTTTCCCTAAGAACTTTACAGATACCTATATAGGTAAAACCCTCAACAAATTCTTTGTATCAGCAAAAAAAAAAAAAAAAAAAAAATCCCATACCCACTGTTCCTAAAACATCATATATTTCCCAATTTCGTACACTGGGCCTCTAAAAGTCTCACTCTCAAGACAAATCTTCAAATGCGTCTTAACAATTTTGTTCCACAATTTTCACTAAAGGTTGCCTTTAGATCACAAGGGATTGGAGTTCTTGGAAAGAGGCTCCAGTCCTGACGCTATTCTTCACTTACAGTGTGCTTTCTTAATTATCCAGAAGGATTGATAACCTCTGAAGTCCTATTTTAGCTAACTAACTTTAGATCAAACAAAATTATTCAACACTTCTTACAATACAAAGATACAATTCCATTACACCTACAATCATCAGTTGTATATCTATTTACGTGTGTTACCTGTAGGGCAGCATATATAGGTAAAAACAAGGTCTATACAGTATATAGATCTTGGCTAAAAACAAACAGACATCTAAAAACACGTATCCATGAACACTGAGGTCGCTCAGTTCGAACACAACAATATATTATGAATCCCTCACACTCTGCTATACGTAATCATTCTCCACAACACGACCATCCATTCACACAGTCAGACTTCTCAGTTCTCGGTGGTAGTAGCAACGAGTTAGACTTCCCAATCATGGAGGCCCTACACCGATACAGAAGTAACCCAGATATAGTGACACGGCGTCCTGTGATTCGTGTGGCATCCCCTGTTAAGTACCGGTATGGCCCTTTCCATATTGTGGTATTTTATTGTGTTCTAGTTTAGGAGTTATATTCTATAGTATTTGTATTTGAATAGATAGTGATTTATATTTTTCTAGTAGCTATATTTAATTATAGACTAACAATTAATGTATACCCTCTGAATGTCAATATTGTTTGTCTATTGTAGTTTAAATTCATAATCTAGGAAACATGAACGTTAACAAATTAATTTAGTTTAGAACAATTAGCACATCGTGTTTTAAATATTCAACCGATTATTCATCTCAATAATATTGTACGACTTAATTATCTTACGATTATAAGCGCATGTATGTTCATAAATATCCTTCTATATTATACAGTATTTTAACTTGGTAAATTGATTTTGAATTATATCAAGGGTTTTCATGTAAATATATAATTATTCACATTTTACTAAGCGAAGCTGGCTTTGTATTATAAGCTCTGATAATTAAACGAGTCTAGTTCTGAAACGTTGGCCAATAAAAGCCTTACTTCTTCAAGATGTTCTACGAATCTACGGTGATCCTGTTCATCATAAGATTGGGCTTTCCAAGTAGTTCGAAAGTCAATTGTTGAAATCATCTTTATATATATTATTATTATTATTATTATTATTATTATTATTATTATTATGTTTTTTTCCACCAACTAACTTCAGCTCTAAACTCAATTAATGAAATCAACAAATACATGTGGCACTCCAAGGACACAAACCTAGGATACTCGCATCGAAATTCCGCGCACTTAATTATGCATTACGCTATCAAGACATTATCTCACAAATACAAATGAGTTACACGAATAAATAGTTTGTACCGTCACCCCGGATCGATACAAGGACATTTATGTATGTAACTAATGTGTATTTGCCGTGCTTGAATGGAGGAGAATTAGATTCAATCAATTCCACCCGATTTACGTGGGAATAGTTGTTGTTGTTGTTGTTCCCTAAGCTGCCTGGCCGAACAGCCCCGAGTCCCTGAGGAAGGCCATGGCCACGATCGGGCTTTCCCACAGAGCTCTCATTGAGTGTAGGTTGTGTTGTTGGTGTAAGTGGTTGTGTGAAATGCAGTCTTCTATGATGTGTTTAATGGTATGGGGTGCTGTGTTACATCCCGGGCAGGCGTCGACAACGGAGTCATCCAGTCTCTTCTGATAGCTCAGGAGAGCTGGATGGTGTCCGCATCTCAGCCTGGCCAGGTGGACTCTGTCCTCGCGAGGGAGGGAGGATTCGGAAGGATGGATTTCGGGAGGTCGTGCATGCAGCTGCGTGTTGTCTGTGAGTGAGTGGATGGATTGGCGAGAGATATGAGTATGGATGTGCTTCTGGAAGTTGGTTCGGGGTGGGCAGGGAGGGAGAGAGGACAATAACTGTGTGTGATACCGTGTGCTGGGTGTTGTTTTGATATTTCTTGGTGTCTGTGGGTGTGTTGCCATGTAGTTTAGTGGGTGGTCTTGGTTCGTGGAGGCTGCTGCCAGGAATTGAGTGCCTCTCATGTCCAGATGGTCTTTGACTTTGAGGATTTTGGTTTCTTGATGTAGATGATCTGTGGGTGCAGTAGCTGTGCAGCCTGTAATGATCTTCAGGGCTTTGTTTTGGATAGTCTGTAAGGTCTTATGATGTGTTTCAGCTAGGTTAGAAGCCCAGGCTGGGCTTGCGTATTCCATTACTGATCTTATGTATTGTTTATATACTGTGGTGGTAGTTTCTTTGTTGTGTCCAAATTTTGTGTGAGCAAGTGACCTGAGGGCCAGTGAGTCATCCAGTCTCTTCTGATAGCTCAGGAGAGCTGGATGGTGTCCGCATCTCAGCCTGGGAATAGTTGTAATAATCCCTTGTATGTGTACTCTGGAAAATTGATCTTGCGACTTGGTATGGGATGGAATACTGCCTCCAACGTTAGATTTCTCCATCTCATAAATGTGAATAGGAAATGGTTAGCAAATGTGTTTCACGTAGTGGTTGAAGTGGGCTAAAACATGGACTCTCCGTGGTTCGATCCTGAGTAAGGTTTAAGGAAAAATAAAATAAAAATGTATATATTATACAGTATATAGGCTACAGTATATACTGTATCATAGACTGGACACGAAAATGGAACTTTGCAGTAAGGGACCCAAAATCGGAGAACGAACCCCCAAGTTCGAACCTCGAAACTGCGAAAATTATATATAATATATATATATATATATATATATATATATATATATATATATATATATATATAAAGTAGAGAGAGAGGGGGCGGGAGTAGAAGTAGAGAGCCACCATTGATGAAGGCACAATAGAGTTACACCACGGTTATCGTTATCAGTAATCAGCGGTCACCCTTTATGATGACCCACGACCCCAGGCACCCATTAAGGGGAGATTGTCACTATTTGTTTTTTCTTTTTTAAGCCTCCTTCACCCTCATGCTTAGCCCCATTAGTTTTGACATTTTAAGACGTTTGCTTCGTTAGTTTGGCGAGTTTAAGATATTTCGCTCAATTTCTGTCAATTTTAAGATCTTTCGTGCCAGTTAGGAGTCGCATTTTTCCTGGCGACTTAGCGAGCCTGTAATTTAGGGTGATCCGGCCTTCGGCCGGAAAATTTTTCTACTGAAAAATGTACAAGTATATATCGAAGGGAGGTCATAGGGGTATTCTTTTAAAGCTTGATGTGGGTCTAGGCAGCAAACTAAAAAATCTCCCCTTAAGGAACAACAGGAGGCTGTGTTCAGAGTCTAAACCAAGGTACACACGAAGGATAGACCTTTGTCTTCGTATAATGTCTAGTTACTATTAATAATATTATTATTAGCATTATTATCTGCACTAGTCAGGGGTAGTAAATGAGCAAAGTTAGTCAGGTGATATATTTGGGGCATATTGGCTTCTCTAATCCTTTCCCTTCGTATAACTGCTTGTATCAATACTATAGTCTCTTCATTTCTAGTTGGCGGTAAATTTCCATGTCACCAACCTCAGTACTCGGCTATTACGAACATTTTATATCCAAATATAGTATGTTGTAAACTGCGAAACTTTACAATAATATGATGTAGAGACATTGAAGTTTCATATTTTCATATTTATTATCGATGAATCAGTTCGTAAGGGATACAATTATATAATAAAGTAAATACAATAAACATATAAATACACAAACCTATTATAGCTCATGGTTAGTTAAAGCGTTAAAAGGGTAAGCAAGTCAGATGATAAACTCGGGGTTTGGACTTTGCTTATCCTTTTCCTTTGCATAGTTTCTTGTTTGGCTTTAGATCAGGTTTAGCAAACGAATAAATGTAGTATCATTTAAACTTGGGTTAAAAAAACTTGTATCTGATATTTTCATTCCTGGCCTCTCGTTTCTTATATCAGCACTAGCTCAGGGTTAGCTAAAGTGGAAAGTTAGTTAGGGAATATTGTCCTTTGATAGAATGTCTTTGCAAGGACATTCAATTTTCTTACTACTTCGATAGAATGTCTTTGCCAGGACATTAAAGTTTCTTAGTCTTTAGATAAAATCTCTTTGCAAGGATTTTTTTTTTCTTTTTGCCATACGCCGTAATTCACGAACATTAGGCGTTTGTCACGAATTGCTAGATCAAGTTGCCCAGGCTTGACATCTACCAATAACATTTTGTCAGTGCGTGCTTGGTCCGCCGACCTTTTGATCAGCAGCCGACGCTCTACTGTCTATGCCACGGCCATTACAGTTTCTTATTCCTTAGATAGAAAGTCTTTGCAAGGATATTAAAGTTTCTTAGTCCTTAGATAGAATTTATTTTCAAGGACATTCAAGTTTCTTCTCTAGCTTCTCCTTTATCCTTCCAAATACTCCTGGAATCCTTACAATCTCTCAAAATACCGTAGTTTCTTCAACGTCTGACTGCAACTTATATTTCCTTTGTGTTCAAGGCAGTGGGTCTTTCCACGTACAAATAAATAGAGAAATAATAAAAAATAACAACTTCGGTATCACATTAAGGACAAGTTGAAGTAATCGTTGCTTTAACAACAATTAAATAAGATATCTAGCATTGTGTTATCATTCTAAATTATTCCTACAAAGGCATTTTTCACCGTGAACATTAATCTTTATAGCACAAGATCAATTGTTGGAATAGTTAGTCCAAAATCAGATTATTATTTTTCACATTTGGTATTTTCATCATACTTCTCTACTTTAGTACATACAGTATATTTGCTTGAAATGTGTGTCCAGTGCCTTACATTGTCTTACTTTACGAGTTACGTATTACATTTAGCGAATTTGTGTAATCCCTGGAGATAAAAAGATACTTCACTAAATCCCTGAAAAATTCAAGAATTTTACGTAACCCCTTCCGGAACAATGATTACAAAACAATCCTGATTATTTTAGGGATTACGAGAAATCCATAGTTACAGAAGCCTTGGAGCATATATATAACTAACAGTTGAAGTTCTGCTAACATAATTATTAATATTAAAGAAAAGTATGTGCCCCAATATCGTCCCGCACTGTCCAACTCAAAGCAATCCTCCTAGGCCTGTATACTAGACGGCCAATCCTCCTAGGCCTGTATACTAGACGGCCAATCCTCCTAGGCCTGTATACTAGACGGCCAATCCTCCTAGGCCTGTATACTAGACGGCCAATCCTCCTAGGCCTGTATACTAGACGGCCAATCCTCCTAGGCCTGTATACTAGACGGCCAATCCTCCTAGGCCTGTATACTAGACGGCCAATCCTCCTAGGCCTGTATACTAGACGGCCAATCCTCCTAGGCCTGTATACTAGACGGCCAATTCGTGAGGTCGCATCTAAACGCAGGTATTATTAAGGGGCCGGTGTTTGCTTGGCTTGGTTGCAGAGGTCAGTATCGTCCCTTCTCTTCCATATCTCAGGACGGTATACCTAACTTTAAACTCCAACGGAACTCCGAAGCTCTGTGAGTTATCGGCTTTGTTATTGTTCGTGTCCCTTGGGATCAGAGGCGGCGGCCGGATAAGACAAGTGTGATATATCGCCGTATTTTGTGCGCCGTATCATTAGGAGGATGGGGGCCTTCGGCCGTTACCCTTTTCTACCGAAAAAAATACAAATATACCTTGAAATGGGATCTACAATAGGAGTGTTTCTATAAGCTTAATGAAGACCTAGCGAGGAATCTAAAAATATATGTATAAACAAATATATAAATACAAAAATTGCCAGAAAATACCTGGTGTGACAGACTTAATGTAGTCAACTGTATAGTCACACCCAAACGTCTTGTATTATCCACATATTGGCATTCCTTTATACATAAAAACAAACTATGTGTATTTTATTGTCTATTCATTATAATTAGGCCAGCACTCTTGACTCCTAACCTCTGTAACTCAAAAAGGGCTGGTGCAAAAGGGCTGCACATTTGCGCACTTATTCCGTGGCTGACTCTTCCCAAATGCTATAAATATTATCTTGATAAATTTGGTCATCTTTTAGTTACAGAAGTTAATAGTCCAGATTGTTGTCCTAATTATAAGGAATATATTAACTTTGTCCACCTTTATCGATCGGTAATTTTGTCGTATATCAAGAGAGGACAGTAAAGGTGGGATATAATGATAAAGCCCTATTGAGTCCGAGGGGCGAGGTAGGTCTTTTGTTACCACCCTGTTTCGCTCCATTACTTTGGAGATTTTGATAAGTTTCACCCCATTAGTTTGACGAAAATAAGAAGTTCCATCCCTTTAAGATGTTAATTTGTTAATGGGCAAGGGATAGCGAACCTGTAACTGTAACATATAATTGGCTTTTGGCTGGGACATTTCTGTTTCGAAAAATGTACAACTTTAGCTTGAAGTGGGTCTGGGCGGACATTTTCTGAATTGAAGGGAGTCTGGGAAGGCTCTTTTGTTAGCCTAGGGAACAAACTAAAGTACATCGCTCGAAAATGGCAGAAGCAGTCAAAATTCTCAAAAATAAATTTAACACAATATCATAATCTACAAGAAATCAGACCAGGCGATTGTACAGAAGCCGTGATGTAAGACGGCCAAGACTATACACGACCACCACTTTCATTATTACCTCTCTCTCTCTCTCTCTCTCTCTCTCTCTCTCTCTCTCTCTCTCTCTCTCTCTCTCTCTCTCTCTCTCTCTCTCTCATACACAAACACACACACACACACATTACGCGTGGATTTTTATGACATTAAGCTAAAGAGTGAATGGGAAGGACCCTAAAAGGGTTTAACAGCTCGGGATGGATCTTAACAGACTGTGTGAATGGTCTGAGACATGGTAGATGCCACTAAACTTGGAAAAGTGCAAGGTGGTGCATATCGGCCAAGCAATTCCCTAGAAGTGATGGACTTGAAAAAGGATTTGGGTATTCTGATTAGCAGTGACAATGTTTTCTAAGCAGTGCATTGAAGTAGAGAAGAAAGCTCGGATATTATTGGGTTATATTAAGATTCATTTTAATTATAAATATACGGAAATAGTCTTCACAATTTACAACGCTCAGAAACAGCCTCTAGCATGGAGCATACTGTTCAATTCTAGTCTCCAGCACTCGGGAGAGATATTGAGCGACTGGAAAGGGTGCAAGCCGGGGCTACAAAGCTTATTCCATCGATCAGGAGAGCTATTAGGACCAGTTGAGAGTTCTTCATCTCTTTTCGTTGGAATCATGCAGACTAAGAGGTCAGCTTATTGAAGTTCTATATAATTTGTTATGATTCTTTGTAATGTGGATTATAGTGAAATGTTTAGCCTTAATATGAATACAACTCGCAACAATGGCTGCACGTTAGAATTTAATAGGTTCAGCACTAGTATTTGTGGAACGTTTTTCACATCTAAGATCTGTTCTACCTGGAACAAACTTTCCTCAGAAGTTTTCAACAGTTCTTCAGTAGAACAGTTCAAGAAGATATTAGATAGTATATTGCACACTCTGCAAAGAGTATAGTACACTATGCAATCTTTCTCTTTCCACCTCAAGTATCTCCCCGGAATGGACTGCAAGGTCTTTGAGATACTTAATAGTCCTTGCAACTGACTCTCGTTCTCGTTCTCGTTCTCTCTCTCTCTCTCTCTCTCTCTCTCTCTCTCTCTCTCTCTCTCTCTCTCTCTCTCTGATGAGGTATCTTCTGGCAGTTCCTTCATCATAATTTGTCTACCCACGTCATACAATTCACCAACCGCTTGGGACACCTTAATAATTTAATTGTAGACTTTTCCTATATGTGGAGCAATGTGGGTGTGTGTGTGTGTGTGTGTGTGTGTGCAATAGTGTGAAATATATAAATAATATATATACAATATATCTATATAATATTTTCGATTGTCTGTCTGTGTGTATGTGTGTTCTTAAGAGGTGGCCGCAGTTTTGGACCTGGGGAGCTGAAACTTTGCATGTGGGTGTCAATTGACCTGGGTCAGGTCAAAGAGGGGGCGAAGCTACGATCAGAGGTCGTTTCGAGGCCGATTTTTTTTTTAATTGAAAAAGAAATGGCCGTTTGGGGCAGAAGGAAGTCTCCGATCGAAAAGGTGTATGGAACGAAAGTTGTTCGCAGCCCCCCAAAATGGGGGTACGGATGAGGTCAGATCCAAAATCGGAGATCATTTAGCGGCCGAAATCGAGGTCGCCGTTTAATGAGGCACAGGGAGGTCGAGGCCGGTGATTATGGTAGTAGTAGTGGTGGTAGTAGTGATGGTGATTATGGTGGTACAGTATTATTATTAAACCCGGGCAACGCCGGGTACCCCTGCTAGTATATATATATATATAGATAGATATATAAACTGTATGTATGTATACTTTGCAAGTATAATTACACCGCCATGCTCCTCGATGCAGTTTCACACACACACACACACACACACACACACACACCCGGGCGGGGAAAAGACATTTGGGCAAGTCTCTTAACGGTGTAGCCTCTGTTCACCTAGCAGTATAAATAGGAACCTGGTATAAGTGGACGAAGTTGTGACGTCCCCTCTGGGGTTGGTGATCGGTTACAAGGTGAGATGGGTATCGTACTGGTCAACCTAAGCTACTGGTCAACCTAAGCCTTCGGGTGAGACTGGTACCGTAGTGAGAATGGTACCGTACAGATTAACCCTAAGCCTTTGTTTCCAAATGTCGCCAATTGGCTAAAATACAGACTACACACACATCCACAGCCATTCCAACGATACATAAAACACTTAACATGCATATCACGCAATACATTCCCAGTTAAGGAGGCGCGATAATAATGAGCTGAGCTCGCATTGCGTGGATTCCCCTTGACGAACAAGTGAGTGACTAACACAATCAAACACACACACACACTTCCATTCCTCACTCTCCCACCAACAAAAACTTGTCCTAGTGTCTCTACTTCTATAACGGCCAAGGACTCACTCTAGGAAAACTTTCTGGGCTTTTACCTGCACTACAGAATACACTGTAGAAATTGATCGCTTAAGGGGGGAATGGTCGGTTTTTATGGTTTCCTTTCTCCCTCTTGCTTAGCCCCGTTAGTTTTCAGATTTCTAGAAGTTTGACTCATTAGTTTGGCAAAATTAAGACATTTCACCCCATTTCTTTGTCAATATAAAGACCATTCGTGCCATTTAGGTGTCAATGGTTACCTGGCGAACGATAGCGAGCCTGTAATTCTAGGAGGAATTGGCCTTCGGCCGGAACATTTTGCTACCGAAAAATTTACACATTTATCTTGAAAGGGGTCTAGGGGCATTTATTAAAGCTTGATGGAGGTTTAGCGAGCAAACTATATAAAAAAAAATATATATATATATATGTATACCGGTATATATATATATATATATATATATATATATATATATATAATTATATATACAGTATATATATATGTATAGGGTGTCCCAGGAGGAAAGGGCATAACTTTGGGAAATGATAGAACAAGGTATTCTAAGCCTAAAATATGTTCTAAGAAGTATTCCGAATATCGACTGGTATAGAGATATTGCATGTTGAAAATTTTCTTTTCTTCAGTAATTCCTCATAAGGCTGGCCTAGCTGGCCTACTGCCTACCACACTTCCATCTTTCTGCAATTATTTTACCATGGTATTATAAAGATACTATAATTCTGTAAGTTGCAAAATGAGTATAGACATATTAGCTCACTTTGGACCAGTTGGAAACTATTTGAATTGGAAGAGTCCATTACAGTGATGCGGGGGAGGACACTAAAATAAACCTTCAATATCTTTTTAATGGTTGAAATTTGGAATTTTTGTTATAGAACATTTTATGCTTAGAATACCTTGTTTTATCATTACCCAAAGTTATACCCTTTCCTCCTGAGACACCCTGTATGTATACTGTATATATATATATATATATATATATTAAAAGATAATTAAATAGACCGAAACAATAAACCGTACCCACTTAACTGCAACCCTAATGATATACATAAGGAGTGTTTCGGTCGTTCATGTGTGCTATTTTGAACACGTAACGATGGAAACACTAAATAATTATAAGTATGATTTGGGTTACATTAGAAAATTCGGTTGTTGCAGTGTAGTCCCGTGAGTACCTGTGGCATATTACACTCTCGAAAGTGAAGAGTATGAACAGGTTAATTAAAGTATCCCTGATAGTCTACCCATGTAAGATATACTGGTAGTACAATACTCATACAATATAAGGATAGAAAGGTAAATCACTATCAATATACCCAATGCTCTTACATTCCTTTTAAATACCCTTTTTACACCTTTAACCTTTACAGTGTATATGAAGTAGGGATATTAGTATCAATCTACTACTCCTATGTAAAAATAATAAGGTGTATGAAAAGAAATAAGGCAAGTTAGGTATATTAATGATGATTTACTTTTGATTATTTGATATATCTTTGTATCTTTCTATTCAATGGGGTAATCACTATCCCTTCAAGTACCGGTGACTTCTACTTTATTTGATTTCGGGTACATTTAGCCGATTTTATGAAGCTTAGGAAGGATATGTGGTAGCTAAAAGGATTAATTGAGATAGTCTGTAGCCTTTTAATAATTGGTAGACGTCCTTCCTAAGCTATATAAAATCGTCCAATAGTTACCAGAATGTAATAAAAAGCATGCAACCGGTATTGAATGGGTTATTTATATACAGTTTTGGGTGTATGGTTATGGACACTTTAATTACCTTTCTCGTACCTTCTTTACACCCATATATTTTACAATGTACAGTCACTATTGCGGTAAATATCATTCCTATATTATATTTTCAATTCAATTTTTGCCCGAGATCATATTTAATGTTTTAATATTGGTATTATCCCACATTCAAATACTATTCATGCGTATCATTTCTCTCTAACATAGCATGGTATATCGCACACTGAATGTTGATTGTGTTTATATCATTTTTCCTTGCTTTGACTATTCTACCATTGTTCACGTATATTGTGTTGGGGCATTCTTTAGTTAATCCTATTGAAACTTTATATTTGCATTATAATTATTTAGTATTGCATTCAACTACATGCTATATTTAACATGTTCAGGATTTATATTAAATGCGTAGTAAGGATGGCTTACATGTAACTTACTGCTACTTTTCTGTCGTACGTTATTTTATCTTAATAATTATGCCAGAACTTAATTGAGTCTAGACAAACCACTAAATATGTATACTACTGCAATTGGAGAACTACGCATGTTCTGGCATTACGCAACCCAGTTGTAGTCGGGGAGGGCCGGTGTATCTGTTTGTTTACGTTTGATTACCATTACATAGATAGATGGATAAATACTGTAGATAGAAAGATAATTTGGTCTTTTTTAACCTCCGCTGTTTCGCTCCATTTGTTTGAAGAATATAAGACGGTTCACCCCATTATTTTGGCGATAATAATACTTCACCCCATTCTGGTGTCATTTTTTTGTCTGGAGTGGGTCAGTAAGAGTTGAAGAGTGGGTCGATAAGAGTTGAAGAGTGGGTCGATAAGAGTTGAAGAGTGGGTCAGTAAGAGTTGAAGAGTGGGTCGGAAAGGGTTGAAGAGTGGGTCGGAAAGGGTTGAAGAGTGGGTCGGAAAGGGTTGAAGAGTGGGTCGGAAAGGGTTGAAGAGTGGGTCGGAAAGGGTTGAAGAGTGGGTCGGAAAGGGTTGAAGAGTGGGTCGGAAAGGGTTGAAGAGTGGGTCGGAAAGGGTTGAAGAGTGGGTCGGAAAGAGTTGAAGAGTGGGTCAGAAAGAGTTGAAGAGTGGGTCGGAAAGAGTTGAAGAGTGGGTCGGAAAGAGTTGAAGAGTGGGTCGGAAAGAGTTGAAGAGTGGGTCGGAAAGAGTTGAAGAGTGGGTCGGAAAGAGTTGAAGAGTGGGTCGGAAAGAGTTGAAGAGTGGGTCGGAAAGAGTTGAAGAGTGGGTCGGAAAGAGTTGAAGAGTGGGTCGGAAAGAGTTGAAGAGTGGGTCGGAAAGAGTTGAAGAGTGGGTCGGAAAGAGTTGAAGAGTGGGTCGGAAAGAGTTGAAGAGGGGGTCGGAAAGAGTTGAAGAGTGGGTCGGAAAGAGTTGAAGAGTGGGTCGGAAAGAGTTGAAGAGTGGGTCGGAAAGAGTTGAAGAGTGGGTCGGAAAGAGTTGAAGAGTGGGTCGGAAAGAGTTGAAGAGTGGGTCGGAAAGAGTTGAAGAGTGGGTCGGAAAGAGTTGAAGAGTGGGTCGGAAAGAGTTGAAGAGTGGGTCGGAAAGAGTTGAAGAGGGGGTCGGAAAGAGTTGAAGAGGGGGTCGGAAAGAGTTGAAGAGGGGGTCGGAAAGAGTTGAAGAGTGGGTCGGAAAGAGTTGAAGAGTGGGTCGGAAAGAGTTGAAGAGTGGGTCAGTAAGAGTTGAAGAGTGGGTCAGTAAGAGTTGAAGAGTGGGTCAGTAAGAGTTGAAGAGTGGGTCAGTAAGAGTTGAAGAGTGGGTCAGTAAGAGTTGAAGAGTGGGTCAGTAAGAGTTGAAGAGTGGGTCAGTAAGAGTTGAAGAGTGGGTCAGTAAGAGTTGAAGAGTGGGTCAGTAAGAGTTGAAGAGAGGGTCAGTAAGAGTTGAAGAGAGGGTCAGTAAGAGTTGAAGAGTGGGTCAGTAAGAGTTGAAGAGTGGGTCAGTAAGAGTTGAAGAGTGGGTCAGTAAGAGTTGAAGAGTGGGTCAGTAAGAGTTGAAGAGTGGGTCAGTAAGAGTAAAAGAGTGGGTCGTCGGTAATAGTTGAAGAGTGGGTCGTCGGTAATAGTTGAAGAGTGGGTCGTCGGTAATAGTTGAAGAGTGGGTCGTCGGTAATAGTTGAAGAGTTGGTCGTCGGTAATAGTTGAAGAGTGGGTCGTCGGTAATAGTTGAAGAGTGGGTCGTCGGTAATAGTTGAAGAGTGGGTCGTCGGTAATAGTTGAAGAGTGGGTCGTCGGTAATAGTTGAAGAGTGGGTCGTCGGTAATAGTTGAAGAGTGGGTCGTCGGTAATAGTTGAAGAGTGGGTCGTCGGTAATAGTTGAAGAGTGGGTCGTCGGTAATAGTTGAAGAGTGGGTCGTCGGTAATAGTTGAAGAGTGGGTCGTCGGTAATAGTTGAAGAGTGGGTCGTCGGTAATAGTTGAAGAGTGGGTCGTCGGTAATAGTTGAAGAGTGGGTCGTCGGTAATAGTTGAAGAGTGGGTCGTCGGTAATAGTTGAAGAGTGGGTCGTCGGTAATAGTTGAAGAGTGGGTCGTCGGTAATAGTTGAAGAGTGGGTCGTCGGTAATAGTTGAAGAGTGGGTCGTCGGTAATAGTTGAAGAGTGGGTCGTCGGTAATAGTTGAAGAGTGGGTCGTCGGTAATAGTTGAAGAGTGGGTCGTCGGTAATAGTTGAAGAGTGGGTCGTCGGTAATAGTTGAAGAGTGGGTCGTCGGTAATAGTTGAAGAGTGGGTCGTCGGTAATAGTTGAAGAGTGGGTCGTCGGTAATAGTTGAAGAGTGGGTCGTCGGTAATAGTTGAAGAGTGGGTCGTCGGTAATAGTTGAAGAGTGGGTCGTCGGTAATAGTTGAAGAGTGGGTCGGTAAGTGGTAAAGAGTGGGTCGGTAAGTGGTAAAGAGTGGGTTAGTAAGAGTTAAAGAGTGGGTCAGACAGTAAGAGTAAAAGGTAAGAGCACTGGTCGGCCATGTAGCTAATTTGATTCAGTGTGTGTGTGATATATTTACATAGCTTTACATATATACACTGACCACACAGGCCATACCATCCAAGCAAGGTGGTGATCAGGGCTTAATTATTCAGGTAGAGTGCGCAGAACTCCAAATATGGGAAATTGGAAGAAGAGAGAGAGAGATGTACATAGGTTTACATAGATGTACATAGATACACTGGCCACACAGACCTTACGATCCAAACGATGTGGTCAGGACTTAATTCTAGTAGAGATGGCATATCCGATAGAAAAGGAAAGTTGAAGAGAGAGAGAGAGAGAGAGAGAGAGAGAGAGAGAGAGAGAGAGAGAGAGAGAGAGTGTGTGTTGGCCGACAAATTATTTCCCAAGAAAATCACTGTCTTCCGGTATCCCAACTTAAATACAGCTACTCTCTGAAATGGGAATACGTAGCAACTATACTGTAGTCCATTCATTTCAAGTAGGCCAAATATCTTGAACACTAAACTCTATAACTCAAAAAGGACTAGAGTAATCGAGCTAATAGGTCTGCCATTTAGGAAGAATCAGCCAGGGAATCGGTGTGGAAATGTGCAGCCCATTTGCTCTAGCCCTTTTTGAGTTACAGAGGTTAGGAGTCAAGTTCTGGCCTACCTATAATGAACGGACTATAGCTATGATTAACTATCTGTTCATCTTTCAGTCTATGTATGTGCGTATGTATGTATTTATCTAAGTATGACAGTCTTTCTCAGTGTCCGCCTCTCTATCTTCTATCTATCTATCTATCTCTGTAAAAGACTGTACTGTATGTATTTTTGCGAAATTTAACTGAATTACTATCTATCTATCTGTTAACCCGTCTATCAATATATCTATCTACCTATCTTTCTATCCATTTATCTATCTATCCATCGTTCTATCTATACAAGGATCGTGGTTCGTGTGTAAACTATAAAGCTTTGTAGTAGTAACGAGAGAGACTGCCAAGAGTGTTTATTATATCAGTCTCTGCTCTCTCTCTCTCTCTCTCTCTCTCTCTCTCTCTCTCTCTCTCTCTCTCTCTCTCTCTCTCTCTCTCTCTCTCTCTCTCTCTCTCTCGGATTTGCTATCCCTGCTAGAATTAAGACCTGAACATCTCGCTGCTGGAATCGTAAGGTCCGTGTTGCCAGTGTATTTATGTAAATCTATATAAATGTCATGCATCCTATAATTTCCATACATTTCGTCAAATGCAATAATAAAATATAGATCCTAAGTGTTCTTAGCGTCATTTTATTTTGTTATAAGTATGTACTAAACCATGGAAACTTAGCATCTCGCCATTCATCGAGATCTACAGTCAACTGCCAACAGAAGTCGAGGCCCCAACTCCATCAATGGAAGTCGAAGAGACTCTCCTGCTACACAACCCGACTCCGCCACTCACATAAAACACGACCATTATGAGACATTCTTCCATAACTATGATATATATGGAGGAATGAGCATCCACCTCCAGAAACTCCCGATCAGCAACAAATACAGACACCTAGTGCCAAAAAGTTCCAAGAGAAGTTCACATCCAACAGCGTTGGATCCACATGTCACTGTATACTCCATAGAAGAAACCTCAGGGGAAGATGGGTTTGCAAACTTACCGAAGAAGATGATGATGAATACCAGAGGTACATGGACAAAATCGAAGAAAAGAAACTGCTTGAAGCATAACTGCATAACCCCTCCACAGACAGGTAGGGAAACACTGATGTGCTCGCCAATGGTATAAGGCCCATGCAGCACCTGATGCTGCAATCATATCATAATCATCAGCTCTCAACACAATCCAGTTGGAGCTCTCTTACAATACAGTTACCTCACTCAGCTGCCCTTGCAGTATTCCCTTCCTTCTCCTACCACAGTGTCAAACTTCAGGTAATTAGGATATCTGTTAATGAGACTATTCAGGTGGATGGTAATTGTGAGCGAAGAGGTCATAAGAAAGATATATGTTTAAGCATTACGAAGAAGAGAGACCAAGACAGACATGCCTCTCAATTACCACAACCATCTTTAGCCTCGTCTCGTGTAGCCGAATTGTCAAAAGTCCTGAAGCTGAGGACCCTGATACATAGTCATAGCTTGGCAGAAAAAGACGGCTACTTCGAGGAACTAATGTAATTCGCACTGGAAAAAAAGAGTTGCCCAGAACTTAAATATATGGAATATATAAGAGGTCCGTGACCTTGCATTATTCTGTTGTATTGTAGAGATATCATTATGTTTTTGTACACAGTCTGTGATGTAATGTATGGACGGAAGAATAGTATGATTGAATTAAAAGTATACTTTTTAAGCGGTAGTTAATTAATATGATCAAATAACGTTGTCATAGCAAACTATTCTTGCACGTCAATCACACAGTGTATACTTTATTACATAAACTCACAGAATGGGTAGGAATTAATGTGGGGTAACTATAGATTTGAGTACACTAAACTGAAAGCCCTAGTGAGATCATATCTGTGTAAACCTTCACTAGTGACCTTTATATTAAGCCACCTGGAAGCAGCGTTACTAAAGCCTTGTTTGACCTTTGTCTTGGTCTACTTACCTACTTACGTTGTTTACTTACTTACCTGCCTTCTTGATTCTACACTGGGAAAATCAAGAGTATAAAAAAACTATATACAGTATATTAATTGGATATATCAATAGTGTTTTACCTTTCTATCCTTATATTAGATTATTGTATCATTACCAATATACCTTTAAATGGGTTATATTATTATGGACACTTTATTTACCCTTTTCATACCTATAATTTTCTACAGTGTAATAGTATCATTCTTAACCCTCTCAGTATTCGATGCGAGTATTTATGTGTCGATGTTCTTTTTAAATATTTCTCTGCACATCGTCCATTCTGCTGCCGGTTTTGTATCGTCTTTATGTATTATGTCTCTTTAATATGGATTTTGAGAGAAGTGAGAGTATGTGAGCGAGAAGTTGAGTGGGGGTGGATGTGAGAGAGAGAGAAAGTGAGAGTGAGTGAAGTATATGTGGTCGAGAGAGAGAGAGAGAGAGAGAGAGAGAGAGAGAGAGAGAGAGAGAGAGAGAGAGAGAGAGAGAGAGAGAGAGAGAGAGAGAGAGAGAGAGAGAGAGAGAGAGAGAGAGAGAGAGAGAGAGAGAGAGAGAGAGAGAGAGTTCACTATTGCCATTGTCTTCTGTTTCATAGCTTGTACCTTTTCTTGTCCAACCCACGAGTCCTTTATCCTTTACTTAAGGGAGAGTTTTCTGGATCCCCTTCTCCCTCATGTTCAGCTTCATTAGCGATAGTGAACCTGCATTTTAAAGGGAATCGGCATTTGGCTGAGACATGATTCTACAGAAAAATGTACAAACTGTCGGTCCATTTTCCGACACAAGTAGAGAAGATCCTGTAAATGCTACCGTAAAGATGTTCACCAGCGATTATTGATGATACCATCTCTCGTATGATGTCTCTTTAAAACTTTAGCTTCATACTTCCTTAACATTACAAGTTACTGACTCCTTTATTTATACTTCCAATAATTATTTACCCCTAGCTATTGAGAAGGAGAACGTTGAGGGGGATAGCTTCCGTTTAAGGTGAGAATGTAGATTAAAATAGACATAGTTTTGTGTGTGTGTGTGTTTTATATCATAGTGTTCTATGATGATCGTCTTCTGTGAGATGAATGTGCAGTGCAAGTATATGAACTAACACGTATAGTTGTCCAAATAAATGCGTGTATGTCTGTAAACAGGTGTATGTGTAAACCTTGACGTGCCTGTAGAGCGTCAGATAATGTTTGCAGCCAGAGAACAAAACACCTAGCAATTAATTCTGCACAAGTTCTGGCCAGGTGAATCACTCGGTACCTTGCCAACTCGGCCACCTGACGAGAATATAGAAACCCAGAACCAGTTGTAATAGTTAGTGGTGTTGTTGTTGTTGTTCTTGTAGTAGTAGTAGTAGTAGTAGTTCCGACCTTGTCTAGGGTTCAGAATGGGACAGGCTGAGTGGTTGATAAACAAAAGTAGTAGTAATAATAGTAGTGGTAATAGTAATAGTGGTAGTAGTAGTTGTAGTGATTGTTGTTGTAGTAATAGTATACGTATTCTGTTTATTGGATATCAGGATTTTCATAACAATTATAGTACAGTCACGAGCATAAATGCTGCGACACTAGCCAATTGTCCCTATTTTGATTATTCTATATACAAATTAATTTCTGCTGGTAAATTTAAATACATATGTTGCATCTACCGTTCCCCAAATACTCCTCCAGAGCAAAGTATTTTTGATTCTCTGTCCTCACAACTCAGTGTCTTCAACTTAAATGCTTCTTCTGAAATCACTGTGTTGTGTGATTTTAATGTCCATACTGTTGAATGGCTCACTCATTCAGCCAGGACTGATGATACTGGTCTTGAATGTGAGCTATTTTCAAACTCATTTAATCTCACTCAACTAGTCAACCAACCCACCCGTGTACCAGATAATCCTAATCATAATTCCCACCTACTGGACTTATTTTTAACAACCAATTCAGAAAATTATGATGTTACAGTGAGGTCCCCGCTTGGATCTTCTGATCACTGTCTGATACAGGCCACCTGTCTATCACATAAGGATATCTTTTTTAGGAACTGGATGGATGTTTGCTTCTTTCCAGGGTACTGGGAAGCATGAGGTATGAGTACACAGACTGAAAAAAATTGCCAATACAGGAGCGAGCAACAAGGAGCAATTCTTAAGTACTATTGTAGGAATTTCATCTGGACCAGGAGCCTTATCTACTGAGAGATTCTTCAAAATAGTTTTGACATGTCTGGTCATGTTCATCTTCCCACTCTGAACCTGTTTTGGTGACTAAATGGCATTACGATAGGGCAGACTGGGAGGGTCTTCAAGGTTTCTTTATTGATATTCCTTGGACCTCTTTCTTTTCTAATGATGCACACTCCACCTTGAGCCACATACAAGATTTTGTAAAAATTGGAATGGAAACTTTTATTCCTCATCAAAAGTACAGTAAAAGATCTAATTCACCTAAATGGTTTGACCATAATTGTGCTAGAGTAACTGAACAAAAAGCAATAGCCTACAATGCATACACAAGATCAAAAACACATGAAGCCTTTAATTACTTTAGAAACATCAGAAATCATGCCAAAACTGTATTAAACCTAACTAAATCAAACTTTCTCCACAAGCAGGTAAATAAACATCTAAATAATCCAAATGATAACAAAATATTTTGGTCTACTCTTAACTCATTCAAATCCAACTTCACTACTGCTTCATCTATTCCACCATTAAAATCTCCGACTGGCAATCTTGTAAGTGACCCACGAGGTAAAGCTAACCTTCTTGCGGATATTTTCTCCACCAACTCAACCTTAGATGAAATAAATCAAGATGTCCCTGTACTTAATTTTAATTCGCCTGAAATTCCCTCACTTACGATCCACACCAGACATGTCAAAACTATTTTGAAGAATCTCTCAGTAGATAAGGCTCCTGGTCCAGATGAAATTCCTACAATAGTACTTAAGAATTGCTCCTTGTTGCTCGCTCCTGTATTGGCAATTTTTTTCAGTCTGTGTACTCATACCTCATGCTTCCCAGTACCCTGGAAAGAAGCAAACATCCATCCAGTTCCTAAAAAAGGTGCTTCTTCAGATCCATCAAACTACAGACCAATAGCTATAACTTCCACTCTTGGTAAAGTCTTTGAAATTATATTAAATAGTCACATAATTAAGCATCTTGAGAATAATAAATTAATCAGTGATAGGCAATATGGTTTTAGACGATGTCGATCAACTGCAGACATTCTTTGCCTTCTTACGCATCAAATCAACCAAGCTACAGACCAACATGGTGAAACACGTACAATAGCACTGGATATATCAAAGGCATTTGATAGAGTCTGGCATCAATCCTTATTGTCGAAGATGTCACACTACGGCCTTGCATCATTAGTTCCACTAATTTCTTCTTATCTTCATAACAGAAAAATATGTGTAATGGTTGATGGCCTTTATTCTCAATTTCACTCAATAAATGCTGGTGTTCCCCAGGGATCAGTTTTGGCCCCAACTCTGTTCCTAATTCATATCAATGATCTCATATCTACCACTCATAATCCAATACATTCCTACGCAGATGACTCAACACTCCACAGTTCCTTCACATTTACCAATTCTTTCACCCAACCCGATCTTATAAATTCAAAAATAAACACTGCAATTTCTCTGAACCAGGACCTTTCTAGAATTAATGAATGGGGACAAAAGAATCTAGTTTCCTTTAATGCACAGAAAACCAAGTTCATTCAATTTTCTAACCGACAGAATCTCACTGATTCCCATATATTTTTTAATGATGTAAATATTCCCACTTCCCCTAGTATTGACATTCTCGGTGTAACATTAACTACTAACTTGAGCTGGACACATTATGTTAGAAGCATTGCTAAGAATGCCTCTAAAAAACTGGGACTCCTGTACAGAGTTCGAGAATTCTTCACTGACGAGCAGTTGGCCGTAATATATAAAAGTCATGTGCGTTCTCAGATGGATTACTGTTCACCTCTGTGGGGTGGAAGTGGAGTGGGTGCATTGAGGCAGTTGGACAAAATTCAAAATAAAGCTATTAGATTAATCAATAACCCTGCAATCACACAGGACCTTCCTACATTATCCATACGAAGAAACGTTGCATCCCTTGCATTATTCTACAGATATTTTCACAGCAATTGTTCCGAGGAACTTGCTTCAATTGTGCCGCCTCTCCACATCTTTCCCCGTAGAACTAGGGCAGCTGAGAGCGGCCATGAATTTACACTTTCTCCTCCACAATGCAGAACTTCTGCTTATCAGAATTCATATATCCCCAGAGCAACTACTCTTTGGAATTCACTTCCCTCGAATTGCTTTCCACAAACTTACAATCTACAAATGTTTAAATCCAGTTGTTACAAACATTTTATGAATGGAGGATGCCTTTAGGTACATGGACGTTTTTGTTTTATCTGTGTTTTTCCTTCCTCCGTTCATTGTCTCTTTAAAAAAAAACACACAAAAAAAGATAACGTTGGTCCCTTCGTCTGGAAAGGCATTGCTAAACTATTTTTTCAAACTCGCAACGATTTCTTTATTTCATTCTAGCTTCCGTCAGTAGTGTATTCAGTTTAGTATAAACCTCTCGTGAGGAAGAAGTAACGTCCTCTCGTTAATGTTGCAGCATTTATGTTCATAACTGTACATCATGGAGGTCCATTTTACTAAAAGAGTAGTAGTAGTAATAATAGTAGTATTAGTTTGGGATCAACACGAGGCTGTTTTTGGGTCAGCAATATATTCTGGCGGTTAGGGAGAAACCTGTAATGATAGGATCTGAAAAGTGTGTGAGTGTCACCACTTACTATAACCTATAGACAATTGACTACTTGCGAGTTTCATTCTATAAGGAAGTTGGAGCTGTAGACATCGATATTTAGCGGGGTATCCAGCTATAATACGATTATAGTAAATGTATTAATACATAAAACCAAATTCAACTTACCATTTATCCATCAGAAACCTACACAATTACTGTATTTGTGTTTAATACCGATGTTTATAGGCCGAACTTCCTTATAGCCTGAAACTCGCAAGTGGTCAATTGGCGGAAAACGAATCATCCAAACATCCACTTGTCTGAAGAGCACATCCAGAAAACAATGTAATCGTAAATGGTAATGTGACCCCGTAAATGGTAATATACAAACGAAATTTCCAACTAGGGTTCATATTAATTATGTAATTAATTAACTGAGGCTTGCGTCTTGTATATCTTACATTGCCTGGCTTGTTTGAGTCACGATGCAATATCAAGTTATCTCATTTATATTTGAAACGGTTTCAGAATAATCTTAAATGTTACAATGTTCACCAGGTTTGGATATTCATTATCAATTAAAGTCAGTGAAGACAGTGAAGCACAGAGGTAAAACAGCTTCAGAGATGGTTCTGCTCAGAGCCATGAGTGGGTGCTTTACATGTCTCACTCCCTAGACTGGAACTAGACCTCACAGGCTTCACCGTGCTGAGCGGTAGAATGCAAAGGCTCTTAACCTATGCCCGAGAGGAAGTAGTTGGAATATAGAAGAAAACAAATATATATATATATATATTATATATATATATATATTATATATATATTATACATATTATATATATATTGCAGTTGGGATGTGTGTACATGCTTAGATTGATATGCAGGATTCGAAGTTGCATAATAAATCGTAGGCAGTGTCCACCATTCTTTAACTGTCTTCGTGGGGCAATGCATAAGGTGTTGATTTTCGGTGTGAGCGTCCTGGGTTCGAATCCACGGACTGCCACATGTGTTTGTAATATTTCATTAATCGATTTTAGGAGTAGAGTTGGTTGTTGGATAGAACATAATAATTATATATACAGTATGTTGGTCAAGGGGGCCACTTCCCCATTGGGAACATACAATCCTCTTAAAATTGTTGTGTGAATTCCGGGACTAACTAAGAACTAGTGCCTCTACTATCGTAATAATTGTTAATTGTTAATTGTTAAACAAAAAAACGGTCTTGGGTCATAATTGAGGAGGTTCAAGAAAGAGGGACTGAGGCGCATGTGCGTCATCCAATGTTAACCAAAAATTAATGGGATCTTCTCGGGTACTCAATGATGGGACTGAATCTATTATATATCCCATTCATTCGTTCTCCAGACATTTTGAGAAAACACACACACACACACTGTGTGAAAAGGTCTCAGCCTTACCCAATGATCGGACAATACGAGCTCTAAGCTCTCTTCAGGGAGGCTGGCGAGAGATCCTCAAGGATCCTCAAGATCGTAAGTGAATTACACAGGGGCAGAAACAAAACCATGCCCTACACGCCCCTGGCGTCGCACAGAGTAAATATCCAGTGTTGATATCCAGCCTGCCCATGATCAGGGACGAGTTTCACCAGGTGTCGAATTTTCCTACTCCCTATCAAAACAACAGCCCGACCTTCAAGTGACTTTCCCGACCTACCCAAAACAAGTCCATGATTCAACGACAACAACAACACTGACCCAAAACAAGTTACCTGGGAATTAAATCAAGGACAATAGGCGAGTGGAAATATTGACGGTGTGCTTAATCCTTTCAGTATGGGTGACATCCTATTTTAATTTTATTCTGGCTATTAGACTGGGTGGGTTTTATTCTGGCTATTAGACTGGGTGGGTTTTATTCTGGCTATTAGACTGGGTGGGTTTTATTCTGGCTATTAGACTGGGTGGGTTTTATTCTGGCTATTAGACTGGGTGGGTTTTATTCTGGCTATTAGACTGGGTGGGTTTTATTCTGGCTATTAGACTGGGTGAGTTTTATTCTGGCTATTAGACTGGGTGGGTTTTTTCAGCATAGGAATTACCTCTGCGGATCAAATAAGGTACACACTTTCTCTACGAACCATTTAACTCTCACAGATTTCCCCTAAGCCCAGTAAAATCGTATAACGTCCACCACAATAACATACGAAGGCGACATAATACTGAATGTGCTGATGAGAAGTTTCGATTCAGTTTGGGATAACTTTGAAGAGTTAAGGGGAGGTTTTTAGCTACTTTCCTAGATCTCCATCAAACTTAACATTATACCCCCTAGACCCCCTTTCAAGATATATTTGTACATGTTTCGGTAGAAAAATGTTCCGGCCGAGGGCCGGTTCCTCTTAAATTACAGGCTCGCTATCGCTCACCAGGAAAAAAATCGACACCTATACGCGGCACAAAAGGTCTTAACATTGACAGAAATGGGGCGAAATATCTTAAAATTGCAAAACTAATGGGTCGAACGTCTTGAAATCTCGAAAGCAACGGGGCTAAACACGAGGAAGAATGGGGTCCAGATTTAAGTCCCTCAAGTGGAAATCTCCCCTTAAGGTTACAGGAGTGAAATATTTTTACTGTGCAGTGAATAGACGATTGAAAAAATACTCACAAATGTACAAAGTTAGTAGAGTAAAGATAACACAGTTTCGGCTCATCCTGGACCTTCTACATGTTATAAGTAATGTCTTAGAGTGTACAACCGCCTGCACAAGTAACTGGTACACTACTATAGGATGAATAAGAAAGTGTGAATATTAAATGAGGAGTAAATACTGACTAGGGCATGTATTTATATGAAATGATTCAGCGTTTGAGAACTGTCCAATAAAGTTGTACCATTTTTCACTGCAGGCATTTGTACATGCCTTTGTGTTAAAATTAAAAAACTGGGTGTTGACATTTCAAGCTTTTCATTTGCCAAGATGCATTTTCCCCCTAGTTTAATGTGGCTGTTAATAAAAGATTGCATTCAGTTTAAAAAGACTAATGACAGTCAAAGGATACATTTTGATAGCTTTTATCCTTTCGATACCTAGAGGTCCCTCTCAGGCTGAATCAAAGCGTGTAATGATAGCAAGAAAATAGTACAAAATAACATCACTATATTGAATGGGTTAAAGAAAATTATATCAGCCAGTTTGCTGAAGATGTTTCGTTCATCAAGACAAAAGTAATAAACAGGATCTACCAGACCATAAAGGGAAGGAAGGAGAAGTGGGGGGTGGGGGTGGGGGGGGGGGGAGTGTTAGAGAGAGAGAGAGAGAGAGAGAGAGAGAGGTGACGGCGATGGTAATGATGATAATGAAATATGTCATTGGTATGATTAAAAGTCCTGGGGGTATTACTTTACATTACGGGAGCGTATTTTCCAAATTGGCAAAGTGAGGTAGACTCGTTTTTACCTCCGTCCAACGAAGTTGGACGGAGGTTATGTTTTTGTCTCCTACTCTCTGTTTGTTTGTCTGTAAACAAGATATCTCCCAAAGTTATGAATCAATGTTCACGAAATTTGCTGGGCAGATAATTATAATATGTGCCAAAGAAGATGTGAATCATTTTCGAAGGTGATCGGTAGAGCGCATAGCTCCGCCAACGTAGGCGGAGGTATGGGCTCTCCTGAGTGCCCCTTTATTTGTTGTTGTCCGTTTGTTTGTAAACAAAATATCACAAAGTTATATACCGGTTTTCACGAAATTTGGCGGGCAGATAAAATATGTGTCAAGGAAGAAGTAATTCAATTTAAGAGGCAATTCGGATCATGTTTTGGAACGCAGATCCTCCAGATTTTTTGTCAGGCCTATGATATTATATGGTAAAGAACTAGCCAGAATAGCGGAGGTGTGTGCTCTAATGAGTACCCCCTCTAGTTCAACACTGTTTTGCCTTCTAATTGCCAACAAATATTTTAGACATGTTCTAGAATAGATTAGGGTAGCCTGGATTGGTTATACTAACAATAATGGAGAGATGACGGAAAGCAGCAGTAGAATTTATGGGTAATTACCTCCGCCAACGAAGTTGGACGGAAGTTATAAAATTTGTGTTTTCGCCTCTGTTTGTCTGTCTGTCTGATAGTTTGTAAATAAGATATCCCTCAAAGTTATGAACCGATTTTCACATATTTGGTGGGCAGATAGGACATGTGCTATGATTTTATTTTTCACGAAGTTTGGAGGGGCAGGTTGGATACGCACCAAATAAGAAGTGATTCAATTTATGAGGTGATTCGGAGATTTTCACGAAATTTGATGGGCAGATAGGATATACGCTAAGTAAGAAGTTATTCCATTTAAGAGGCGATCTGGATCATATCCTAGATCCCAGATACCGAAGAAAATTTATGCCTATGATATTTATAGTAAGGAACCAGTCAGAGTAGGTGGAGGTATGTGTTCTACCGAGTGGTCTATCTACAGTAGGTGGAGGTATGTGTTCTACCGAGTGGTCTATCTACAGTAGGTGGAGGTATGTGTTCTACCGAGTGGTCTATCTACAGTAGGTGGAGGTATGTGTTCTACCGAGTGGTCTATCTACAGTAGGTGGAGGTATGTGTTCTACCGAGTGGTCTATCTACAGTAGGTGGAGGTATGTGTTCTACCGAGTGGTCTATCTACAGTAGGTGGAGGTATGTGTTCTACCGAGTGGTCTATCTACAGTAGGTATTGTTTGAACATTATACAGTTACTTATGAAGATAATAGGAATACTCAATTCAATTCAATTCAATTCCTTTATTTCATAACATATATACACATTACACATATATACATTACATCATTTGAATTAATACACTAGGATACACTGTTATACACACAAGAAATATTAATCAGAAACATTGATAAGGATATATTATATGTACTTCTCACTCGTATTTAATTAATCAGTGTTAACCAATTACAGTTCCCTATAACAAAGTAAATCCTAAAATATAAACTTTAAATCCATAAAAATAGCATGGTCCTCGCCTATCCTCATGCCTCTGCACCCACCAGATTCTGGACGTCAGTATATCCAGGCTTTCTTTGGTAACATCAACATTGTATTTATCATTGAATAATGTTTTAATTGAAGTCCTAAAAACACCCTCTTTAACCCACTCACTGATGCAGTTGAAAAATGGATTAGATGACTTGGACATTCGTTTGTATGCTCTTGCTTGAACCAAAGCTACTTGATGAGTTAAGAGTAATTGATTGCATTCATTGGCAGTAATGTGACTGCTGGCATAAATTGGTACATTTTTCATTTTCTTAATAGCACTTAAATACTAGTCAAAATCACCCAACATTAATTACGCACTACACATACAGTATTTGTCTAAACATATGTACAGTAATTATACAAGACAATAACTTTGTATGTTTGTTTATATATTTACAGCAGGGCGCGTCCCAACTGGAAGACTAAGTTATATTTGCTGATGTTATTATGTTTATATATTTTTTTAGAACATCCAGTCAGAAATATCTACAGTACAGTATGCTAATACACATTTTAGTTTAATAAAGTAATCTGGTTACAACAAAATATTAAACCGATACTAATCTGCATTTTTAAGGGGAGGGTTTTTGTTTGTTCCCTAGACCTCCATCGAGCTTAATATTACACCCCATGACCCCCTTTCAAGATAAATTTGTACGTTTTTCGATAGAAAAATGTATCGGCCGATTTACAGGCTCGCAATCGCTTGCCAGGAAAAAATCGACTCTTAATTAAGTGGCATGAAAGGTCCTAAAATGGAAACAAAATAGGGCGAAAGTTCTTAAAATCACCAAACGTATGGGGCGAACGTCTTAAAATAACAATAGCAATGGGGCTAAACGTGAGGGAGAAAGGGGTCAAGAAAAACATCCGTCAGGTGGAAATCTCCTCTTAAACCGGTACAACAACAATTGTTCTCTCATCCTATAATACAGGTCCTGGAGGTAATTAGTATGATAATTACGCTGACATTTGGCAACAGCACTAGGCGGCGCCGTGAGGTGGTTTACTATTTGGCACCAGGGCCGTCCAAGGTCAAGACTAGTGTTACTACTATCCGTTTTCTTTTATTTCCTATTATATTAGATTTTATTATTTTATTTCCTTTTTTTTCTTCTTTTTTCATTTCTTCTTGTTTTATCTTCTTCTTTTTTCAGTTTTCAGTTTTCTTTTGCTATTTTTGTTTTCCTTCCTCTTTTCTCCTTCTTTTATCTCTTTCTTTTTCTTCTTATGTTGTGTTCTTCTTTATTATTTTCTCTATGCAGCCAATTAAGAAGACAAACAAGGCAATATCAAATGGCCTACTGTATAAATGAGAGCGTAGCGGCCTTGAGGGAAGAGGTCATGATAGGTTGGGCCAGGGAAAGAGAAAGGGAGGAGAGGAAATATTGGATAAAAGGGAGGGAGTAAGACAAGAAGAGAACATAGAAAAAGGAAAGGTAAAAAAAGGATCATTGATTAAATGAGACGAAAGTACTTGGGAGAATGAGGGAAAAAAAAAAAAGAGGTATATACAGAGAGAGAGAGAGTTTGGTGACAAGATTGATGGCCTTGTGATAGGATCTTAGGGAGGGGAGGGTTAACCATTTCAATCAGATAACGCAGCTCTCATTAATAATTTAGTTCATACACAGTCGATATAAATAACAATTGGAATGATATCTGGTGTTAAGGGGTTATTTGAGTATGTTTTAAGCGTTTCTTACTACGAGGTTTGTCCAAAGCTGAACAAAGCGTCTTTTGGTAGCCAGAAAATGTATATATAAGTGATCTGATGGAAAGGGTTAAAGGGTTTACCTCGTCAAAAAAGTAGTTTAAGATTTGTATTTTATTTTGTATTTGTTTTTTCTCCCTAGACTTCTAGCAAGCTTTAAAATAATACCCCCAAGACCCCCCTTCGAGATACATGTGTACATTATTTGGTAGAAAAATGTGCCGACCAAAGGCAGGTTCCTACTGAATTACATGCTCGTTATCATTCGCCAGAATTAATATCGACATTTAAATGGCTCGAAAGGTCTTGAAATCGACAAAGAAATGGGGCAAAAAGCCTTAAGATCTCAATACTAATGAAGGAGAAGAGTGTCCAGAAAATATATTCTCCTTAAAATACTCAGGAAAGCAACCGGTGAATTAAACAAAATGCCGAGCAGTTGAGTACAGAGAGAGAAAGAGAGAGAGAGAGAGAGAGGATAGTAAATGGACAGGTAGTGGCCTTGAAGGTGGGTATGGCTTAAAACGGGTTAATTAAGGGGACAGGGGTTATTTTGGGGGGGTCTATTTATTTATATATTCAGTTATTTTTGTTCTGGGTATGGTGTCCCGAGTTCGAATATCGGGAGGACCATATGCTTTCATTAGTTTATTCAAGTACATTGGGGTTTGAAAAGGATGATTAATGTTAAGAACGGGGTGTTACTTATTTGTTAGTTTCCTCCCTAGACCTCCATCAAACTTACAAAACATCCATTAGATCCCCCTTCGAGATTAATTTGTACATTTTTCGGTACAAAAAATTCACGGCCTAAGGCCGGTTCCTCCACAATTACAGGCTCGCTATCGCTCGCCTGGAAAAAAATCGACACCTAAGGGGCACGAAAGGTCTTAATATTGACAACGAAATGGGGTGAAAGCTCTTATAATCGAAACACTAATAGGTCAAACTTCTCAAAACTTATGGGGATACGCATGAGGAAGAAAGGGGACCAGAAAAACGGCCCATCCCCCCCTTAACCTCCTCATCACGATGTCGGCTATTTATGTTATGTGTATATTTATTTTGTTTGTTTACCTTTCCTTCTGGTTAATATTAGATTATTTCATGCCGTTTAAGAAGAAGTTATGTTACACAGATGGTTTATTGAGATATTATGTTCTATGTACCCCTTTGAGTCCTATTGGTTACTTAATTATAAACCAAAGGAAATTCTCGAATGGTAACCTGAATATGACGGAATTTATGTCATAGTGCTGAGAAGGTTAAAGGGTCGTAGCTTTATGAGCTTCAATCAGAGAAAGATTGTATTTCATTATTATGCTATTACCATGGACAATTACTTAAATTAGGAAGAACAGGAATATTATGGTTAAAAGACATTTAAATTTATCTTCTAAGCCTGACTCCTGAGTGGTCCTTCCTAAGCTCAATCAAATCGTCTGGAGTTAGAACAAAACGTATACGAGAGCCATCTGTTGCTAGTATAATTCCATTCTGACTACCACCAAACAATTTCTTCCAACTTGGGAAGGTCCTGACAGACTTTGAGGGGTAACTCAGATATTATGCAGTATAACTGTTTCATTCCTGTAGGATCTTCATAAGTTGAATAAAATCCTCAGAATTTTGCATTAATAACGCGTATATAAATCGGCATGTGATTAAAAAGGTTAAACATTGAAATATAAACTTTGAAGGGGAAAGTAAGCTATTTTCAAATGTGCAGTATGCTTTTATCTGAAAGAAAAAGAAAAAAATAAGGAAGACGATGGAAAAAAACGCTAAACAGAATATTTTAAGAAAGAGAGCAGTGAAAAGTGAGAGGAGAAATATAATAATTCAAGAAAATATTTAAAGGAACATAATTATAAGTAGTAAGATTGTTATAAAACACAATTTGCCAATAGCCTACTGGACAAAAGCATAAACAAAAAAAATATATAAGCAGGAAACTGGATATTACGAGTTTAACCCTTTGAGTCCCAGCGACGTGTTATATTATATTCTAGCTATATGTTTACGATGTTACGTAGTTTAGGAAGGATCTGTGGTAGTTAAAAGAGTTGGTTGAGATGGTTTGAAACTTTATTATTGCTAGAGGTACTTCCTAAGCTGAATAAAGTCGTCTAATAGTTGCCAGAATATAATAAAAAGGACGTCACCGGTACTCTACGGGTTAAAGGAGTTTATTAGAACACGATCCTCACAAAGTTGCTTGAGGCTAAACTAACGTTACCTCTCTATCTCTCCATTACCCTCCTGGATATGCTAGCATGTATCGGGGGAAGATAGATTGCTACTGAATCCATTAAGGCCCTCATAGTAGTGGATATTTTGTCCAAATCATGCGACTGATGGTACAATTGCCCATCAAGGCCATGCAAAATCCTTACCAGGGTCCAGTGAAGCCATCCAAAATCAACAGGAAGAAACTGTAAGGATTTTAGATGGCCACTATGTGCTCCTTTTTCTTTTTTTTTTGTTTTTTTTTCTTATAACCATCAGTGACATGATTCGGACACATTGTTCACTAAAGTATAGACCCTTAATTACAGCTATGGTACTAAACATGCATTTCCATCGAAGAGACACTTCGTCTATTCTCCATAGTTAATTAACCCGTACAGTACCGGTGACGTCCTTTTCATTACATTCTGGAGACTATTAGGCGATATTATTCAGCTTAGGAAGGACTTCAAGTAATAATAAGGCTTCAAAATATCTCCACCAACCCCTTTAACTACTGTAGATCCTTCCTAAGCTGCATAATATCGTCTAAATATAGCTAGAATAAAAGATAACACTCGTCGCTGGTACTCAAAGGGTTAACCGTCTGGTATAACCCTTGCATGGTGGTCCCTCACAAAGGGATATCAGGGTCAGGCCACTCTAACTTATATCCGTCAAAAAAACAATTATTACCTACGAATCCTTTGTGTAAAAGAGGAAAGGAATGTTGGTGCTATGGGTATATTGTTAAGAGGGGATGGTTCACTTGTTGGCCGATTTTTGCATGTATTCATTATTTTTTCTAGTTTCCTCCCTAGACCTCCATCAAATTAAAAAAAAAAACATCCATTAGATCCCCCTTCTAGATTAAATTGTAAATTTTTCGGTAGAAAAATTTCCCGACCGAAGGCCGGTTCTTCCAACATTACAGGCTCACTATCGTTCGCCAGGGAAAAAATAGACACCTAAATAGCACGAAAGGTCTAAATATTGACGAAGAAATGGGGCGAAAGGTCTTAAAATCGGCTAACTAATGGGGCAAACATCTTAACATCTGAAAACTAATGGGGCTGAACATGAGGGAGAAAGTGATCCAGAAAACCAGCCCATGTCACACCCTTAAGGTGGCGGTCATGAGCCACTGACATAGTGTCCAGATGCGCTAACCAAGTGTACCTAAAACCCCATCAAAGGGTCTAGACTCTAGAGCCTATACTGTATGTGCAGGACCAAAATCAATTTCCCAGGAGAAGATTGACAAGGCTAGAATGTTTACTCAGTGTACCAAAGGTGTGAGGGTCAAAACGATCACACTCCTAAACGACAACATCCAAAGCGATCACAATCCTAATCTGCAATGGATTAGATTAGGCTAAGTTAGGATAGGCTTGACTATTTTGGCTAAGTTTTGTTATGTTTGATTATGTTTGATTATGCTTTAGCCCATGGTTATATAAGTTGTGGCTGATTAATAGTATGACCGTTTTTATTTGTAACCCTACGGTTCTTTGTTGAAACTCAAGCAATTTGCGAAAGTCTTCACAACTCGGTGGAGAGGTTTCTGCGTGATTATATTTTGTAGTCCTTCCACAGAGTAAGGTCAAATGGTCTTATATAATCACTTATTATTATCTGCTTTCTCAACCACGCAAATATATTGCAATATTTGGCAAAATTGAAAATATACCATGTATGCCAAATAGTTAACCCCATTTTCCGCTTAATCTGGCTAATTCTAGACGAGCTTACTCAGCTCCGGAAGGATCTCAAGGTTAAAAGGGTGAAAGGTTCCATAGATCCCTAAGAACCTGAATATAATCGTATGCTGATGGCCAACATAAAATAAAAGGAGCAAAGTCTATACCTCTGGCTTCCTCAAAATCGACTAAATTGAATAATATCGCTTACTGGCAGCCAGACTAAAAGTACGAAATGCGTCATTGTGTGCTGAGTGTGTTAAGGGGGAGGTAGTCGCTTTTTCTGGATCCCCTTCTCCCTCATGTTTAGCATATAGTTTTGAGATTTTATGACTTTTTGTTCCGTTAGTTTGGCGATTTTGAGACCTTTCGCCTATTTTTTTTCAATATTAAGACCTTTCGTGCCATTTAGATGTCGATTTTTTCTTGGCGAGTGATAACGAGTCTGTAATTCTAAAAGGAACCGGCCTTCGGCCGGAAATTTTTTCCACCGAAAAAAGTACAAATATATCTTGAAAGGGGTTCTAGGGGGTGTTTTTTTGTTTTAAGCTAGATGGAGGTCTAGCGAGGAAACTAAAACATATATTCATAAATACATAATACAGTATAGACCAAAAGAAAGCACTACCCCCTTATATCAATAAATATATGCAATATTTATACCCCCACCTCGGACGTATGTGACAATTTGGTAAAGAACATTCACCAGCAGGTGTTTGTATATTTTAAATTATGAAAGTGAAAGTACTGAGGTCATAAAAACGATAACAACCAAATATTAGAGTTTATATACATTTATTCTCTCGACTCTCTCTCTCTCTCTCTCTCTCTGTCTCTTTCTCTCTCTATCTCTCTCTTTCTCTCTCTCTCTTTCTCTCTTTATCTATCTCTATCTCTCTCTATCTCTCTCTCTTTCTCTCTATTTATCTCTATCTCTCTCGCTCTTGCTCTCTCTCTCTCTCTTTCGGAGGGTGGGGAGAGAGCCTTCATTTTTGCTATCCTTTCCTTCCACTTTATGTTAGGGTTGCTATTTCTACTAGGATTAAGTCCTGGCCACCTCGCAGGGGTCGTATGATCTGTGTGGCCAGTGTATATATGTAAATCTATGTAACTCTCTCTCTCTCCCATTACCCAAGGAAACCCACTGGAGCGGAAAATTGGCTTTCCAACCTTTGTATGGGGGTGGTAGTCGCTTTTTCTGGACCCCCTTCTCCCTCATATTGGTTGTTGGAAGGAACATAATAATTGATATTGGTTCAGGGGTAATTTATCGAGAGGACTTCCCTAGTGGTTAAGGCCCCATTAATTGCTCTTTCCATTCACATATGCATAGCCTACGTGAGTTGCAGTTGGGATGTGTGTACATGCTTAGATTGATATGCAGGATTCGAAGTTGCATAATAAATCGTAGGCAGTGTCCACCAACCTTTAACTGTCTTCGTGGTGCGATGCATAAGGTGTTGATATTCGGTGTGAGCATCCTGGGTTCGAATCCACGGACTGCCACATGTGTTTGTAAATTTCATTAATCGATTTTAGGAGTATAGTTGGTTGTTGGAAGGAACATAATAATTGATATTGGTTCAGGGGTAATTTATCGAGAGGACTTCCCTAGTGGTTAAGGCCCCATTAATTGCTCTTTCCATTCACATATGCATAGCCTACGTGAGTTGCAGTTGGGATGTGTGTACATGCTTAGATTGATATGCAGGATTCGAAGTTGCATAATAAATCGTAGGCAGTGTCCACCAACCTTTAACTGTCTTCGTGGTGCGATGCATAAGGTGTTGATATTCGGTGTGAGCATCCTGGGTTCGAATCCACGGACTGCCACATGTGTTTGTAAATTTCATTAATCGATTTTAGGAGTATAGTTGGTTGTTGGAAGGAACATAATAATTGATATTGGTTCAGGGGTAATTTATCGAGAGGACTTCCCTAGTGGTTAAGGCCCCATTAATTGCTCTTTCCATTCACATATGCATAGCCTACGTGAGTTGCAGTTGGGATGTGTGTACATGCTTAGATTGATATGCAGGATTCGAAGTTGCATAATAAATCGTAGGCAGTGTCCACCAACCTTTAACTGTCTTCGTGGTGCGATGCATAAGGTGTTGATATTCGGTGTGAGCATCCTGGGTTCGAATCCACGGACTGCCACATGTGTTTGTAAATTTCATTAATCGATTTTAGGAGTATAGTTGGTTGTTGGAAGGAACATAATAATTTAGCATATTCGTTTTGAGGTTTTTAGACTTTCGTTCCATTAGTTTTCACGATGTTGATACTTTTATCCCATTTGTTGTCAATGTTAAGACCTTGCGTACCATTTAGGTGTCGATTTTTTTCCTGGCGAGTGATTACGAACCTGTAATATTAGGAGAAACCGACCGAAAATGTTACAAACTTATCTTGTAAGGGGGTTTAGGGGGTGTTGTTTTAAGCTTGATAGAGGTCTAGCGAGGAAACAAAGAAATAAGTTATAAATATATACATCGACCAAAAATCAAGCACTACCCCCTTAAGTCAATGGCCAATAAGGCTAATACAATGTTAACCCTTTCAGTACATGACCACGCCTCTGTTATGCTACCACGCCAACCAGTGCAGTGTTTTCAGCTTAGGAAGAATCTGTGGGAGTTGAAGAGTTAGTTGATATATTACTTGTACTCCATTGAGGTCCTTCCTACTTTGAATAATCTGTACCCGATTCACTCCATAGGGTCCCTCCTACTCTGAATAATTTGTATCCCCGTTCAATCTATGGAGGTCCTTTCTGTTTTGAATAATTGTATACCCTATTCAGTTCATAGATGCCCTTCCTACTTTAAATAATTTATACCCCATTCAATCCATAGAGGTTCTTCGTATCCTGAATATATTTTACCCCATTCAAACCATAGAGGTAATTCCTACACACAAAATGTGTACCAGTTTCAATCAATAGAGGTCCTTTCTACTCTGCATGGGGTACAAAATAGTACCCCATTCAATCCATAGAGGTCTCTCATACCCTGAATAATGTGTACCCCATTCAATCCACAGATGGCTTTCCTACTCTGAATAATATCGGGTAACCTTATCCAGAATAACTTGGAAGAAACACCCTTGTACAGCTGGCCACATGAATCTGTGTACATTCAGTGATTTATTGAATGAAGGGAAACCTAATTGGTTTCACTTCAAAGAATAATTTGTTATAGAACCGTTAAGGAGAGTAGTTTTATTTTCTGGACCCCCTACTCCCTCATATTTGGCCCCATTAGTTTTCAGATTTTAAGACGCTCGCTCCATTAGTTTGTCGATTTTAAGACCTTTCGCCCTTTTTCTTTGACAATATTCAGACCTTTCGTGCCATTTAGGTGTGAAGGAATCGGCCTTCGGCCAGGGTATTTTTCTACCGAAAAATTTACAAATGTATCAAGAAGGGGGATCTTGCAGATGTTTGTTTAGGCTTGATGGAAGTCTAAGGAGGAAACTAAAGGAATAATAAATACATATGTAAATAGTTCCACCAATAAATACTTCCTCCCCCCTTAACCGTGTCAGTATGCTATGACGCATCTTTACTTCTTGTAGTCTGGCTAACAATAATAAATTTTTTCAGTTTTGGAAGAGATTGGGCAAGGAAGAGGGTTAATCGAGATAAATATTACCCCCTCGATTTCCAGAGAATCTTTTTAATCTGAGTAAAATCACCAAATGTTAGCCAAACTTCACTGTAAAAAATGAAGGGTACAAAAAGGGTTTGAAGAAGGTTTATATGATTAGCGTGTAAGTTCTGTATGAGGTATCCTAGGTTCGAATTTTGGGAAAATCACAATGTTAACAAAATAATATTGATATTTATTTACCTTTTTATCCTTGTATTAGGTGGGCTTATCACTACCAATATAACTTTATAGAGGTTATATTGTTATCATTTTAATTATAATTTCCATACCTATATTATTTGACAGTGAGAAAGATCATCATAATACTGATAGGGTTAACACTATATGGCTCAATCTCTTATGGGTTATTGTAATTTTGTGTTTATTTGCATTTCTTTATGTGAATGAAGGAGACAAAAAGCAAAGCTGCCTGTAACAAGTGTCTTCCCCAAAGTTGAATGAGTGACAGAGAGCCACATTCAAGGTACGTTAGAATAAAAATGGCTGGACACACAGAGCTTGGAGCAGTTTAAGTCATAGGATGATGGAGAAACAGATTGTGGGAAAGAGTTCTAAAGCTTACTTGTTGAGTAGAAGAAAAACTGGGAAAATCGGTTCAGTCATCAGCTGGAGAGTTGGATATGGCTTGCATTTGCTATTTCTGAGCAGCATTTTTTAGTTTGTCTCCTAGGCTAACAAAAACGTCTTCCCCAGGCTTCCTTCAAACTAAAATATACCCACCTAGACCTGTTCAAGTTAATTTTGTACATTTTGTGGTGGCAAAATATCCCAGCTGAAGGTCGGTTTTGTCTAACTTACAGGCTCGCTATCGCTTGCTCACAAAAACACCCATTGGACCAAATGGGGTCTTCCTCTTGACTTCCTAATATCGGATATTTTTGCAGAGTGGCTCGAAGTCCTTACTAAATTATTGATTAACACTATTTAGTCAGAGGAGGGTCGTTTTGGATCTCCTTGTTTCGCTAGGGTTGCCGAAATAAATTCATATAAACAAGGGTTTGTGTGAATGTACAGTCTCGGTTATTTATCCTTATACATTATGAAGCCTCGAACTGATAAAACGAGCCTCCGAAATCCAAATACCAGGTATGGAAATAGTAAGGTGATTAAATTCAATCCAAGATAGCTTCAAAATTGCATAGTCCGTATTAACGACCGTGACTGTACCTCAATCCTTACGGCGGAAAAATACTGCAGCGAAGTTGTTGTTGTTGTGATAGTATAGTTCAGTGCTCATAGCCAGCCCTTCATAACAACTCCGGCAGTCTGGTCAGGCTCCCACGCCTTCCATGGTAAAGCTATCCTGTTTGTGGAGCCATCACAACACCGATTAAGCAATCTAGATGCAAGCATCTCGTAATCAGAACCAGGCACACCGAAGGTTACACCACATTGTGGATGTGTATAGATAAGCCATTTGGCCCAACAACTGAATGCTGTTGACCCCTGATAACCTTACCACCACTGCTAAATGTTGTGGATCCCTGATAACCTTACCACCACTGCTAAATGTCCCGGCCAAAGACCGGTTCTTCCAACATTACAGGCTCACTATCGTTAGCCAGGGAAATAATCGACACCTAAATAGCACGAAAGGTCTAAATATTGGCGAAGAAATGGGGCGAAAGGTCTTAAAATCGACTAACTAATGGGACAAACATCTTAACATCTGAAAACTAATGGGGCTAAACATGAGGGAGAAAGTGGTCCAGAAAACCGTCCCATCCCCCCTTAATACAATGTCTAAAGATGGCCAGAACATAATGAACAAATGCTTTATCGAAATTATATAGGGTTAAGGGGAAAGAGCTTAGTGCTTGGATAATTATATAGGGTTAAGGGGAAAGAGCTTAGTGCTTGGATAATTATATAGGGTTAAGGGGAAAGAGCTTAGTGCTTGGATAATTATATAGGGTTAAGGGGAAAGAGCTTAGTGCTTGGATAATTATATAGGGTTAAGGGGAAAGAGCTTAGTGCTTGGATAATTATATAGGGTTAAGGGGAAAGAGCTTAGTGCTTGGATAATTATATAGGGTTAAGGGGAAAGAGCTTAGTGCTTGGATAATTATATAATTAATCTATTATATATGTTTTAGTTTCCACCTTATACCTCCATTAAACTTCAAATAACATCCCCAAAATCCCCCTTCTAGATATATTTGTAAATTTGTCGGTAGAGGCGACTGAAAGGCCTGCCCTGATCATCGACTGATTATCTTCAGAGACAGAAACGGACTGTCTGAAAATTCCTCTAGAAATGTATTCTACCCTCCAACTTTGGTGCTTTCAGGACATGCAGTACACACCGGTATATAAACTGTATATATATACTGTATATATATATATATATATATATATATATATATATATATATACTGTACAGTATATGTCAAATATGCAAAAAGAGGTTCTTGTGATACGAGTATATGCAAAAATATTTCCACACCAAAAGAAGTGTAGAAAATTTTAGGTTCACTGCACACATTTGTGTTATGATTGAAACCTAATAATAATTGACCGCATGTATATAGGCTATCTTTAAAATGTGTGCGGTGATCCTAACATTTTCTACATTTCTTTGGTGTGGAAATATTTTTGCATATACTATATATATATATATATATATATGTATGTATGTATGTATGTATATACTCTGACACTTTCCCCAGTTTTCCTATTTTTTTTTGTTTTAATGGGGGTGGCCGACTCGAGACAGAGCCCGAACAGGGACATCGCAACACATCAGAACAACAAAACAATACAAAACATAAAAATCTCACACACATCTAGGTCGCCCAGGAGAAATACCCAGAGACCCAGGCCCATTTGGGGTCCCCAGCAAAAGATTCCCAGGTCCCAGATCCCCAGGAGAGGCGCCAATTTCCGCAGGCAGACCTGCAGCGAAGGTTCACCACCACAAGCCCGCCCACCATGTTTCCAGGCGCACCCTTCATTACCACCGGCTCCCCGGGCCAGGCGCCTGATGGACTACTATCTAGTCCAACTGGCGCATGACCCTCTCTCCCAAACGACCGCGTTCACACTCATCTATTCACAAACATTCTCCATTTATTTCTTTTTATTACCACTTCCTCCGCCTGATCTATAGTAATTCGTCTATCATCCAAAGCTTGTCTTATACAGTATATATATACTGTATATATATATATATGTATATAAATATATATATAGAGAGAGAGAGAGAGAAAAACAAAATAATAATATAATAATAATAATAATAACACTGCATACATACATACACAACTAAACGTCGGGTCAGCTAGTGTAAAGTCAATAAAATCAGTAAAGTTTTCGGTAGGTGGTCCTGTAGGTAGTAATTGTAGCAGTAAAGTGAAGCAGATAAGTGAAACAATCGTTCAAATGGTGATGCAAGCATGAAATTTGGTACAGGTATTCTTCAAAGCTCACTTTCAAAGCACATACCGCTGGCCACGCAAAAATTCAATATGGCGACCATTTTTCAAGATGGCCGACACATCTGACTGAGCCCTACTGTTATGGGTCAGTTAATTGAAAGAAAAAAGACATGAATATTGTCCAATCCATTTTTTGTTGGCTCTAACGTGGTAAGTGAAGGTAATTTTGTCCAAAGCAGTTGCATATGAGTTATCTGCTCAACAGGTGGCATTGTGTGTGTGTAAATGTGAGAGTCCGAGTGTAGGGGGTGAGACAGTGAAGCACAGGAACGAGGTGGCTTCAGAGATGGGGTCGTTTCGGACCATGAGTGAGCACCGTGCCTCATGTGAAGGCAAGATGACAGGTGCTCGTTGTACTCTACGTGCTTCACATGTCTCACTCCCTAGACTGGAACAAGACCTCACAGGCTTCACTGTTCATTGTAAAGCGGTGAATGTTAAGGCTCTCAGCCTATGCCCGAGAGGAAGTAAGTTGGAATATAGAAAAATAAAATAAAATAAAAAAAATAATATTAGACTTTAACTAAGATGGCGTCCAAGATGGCCGCCATTAACCCGAGGAGGCCGGATTTTTTTGGCGATTTTCGGTAGTGTTTAGGGCTTAATAGCTAATCAAAGAATAAAGATAGAGAAATGAGTCATAAACCAGGTGAGAGAGAGGTCACTTTCAGCTTTTGTCTCGTAAAAAAATTCAGCTCCATAGGCCCAGTAGTTACTGAGATATTGCTTGTTTTCGTGAGGTAACTTTTCCGTGATTTTCCGTGTTTACGCACCTTTGCCATAGTGAAATTTCCTTAAACCCATTGTGTTGACATCACGGTAGTTTCGGTGATATTGGAACTCGGTGAAAATTACCGCAAAAGTACTGTGACGTCGTACAAGTAAATAGCAGCCATCAGCAGGCTATATAAAGCTATTTAAAGCCGTGCTATTTGAGTAGTGTATCGGCCTTCTGGGGTTAAAGACAAATTTTGTGATATCTTGGCTATTAGTAGAGCTAGACAAATGATTTTTTCATCTAATCCTACAATTTTGAGGTCAGAGAATTAGAAAGACTTGTCACATTATTAACTCATCAGGGTCATAAGTAACTAGACAAAGTGAAGGAAGATTATATCGTAGGAAATGGCCTAATTCACACCATTTATACATATCCATTGAGTACAAATAACATTAGTAAAAATACCATAGAATCAAAGACTCGCACCTCACATTTGCAAGTGCACAGAGCTGTACAGGAGAGACCCAGCCTGTAGCACTTGCACCTGCCACGACAGTCTGATTTACAGCCACATTTGGTCAGCTGTTCGCAACTCTTGGCTATGGGGGAGTTGGCTGTCCAGAAGACGTGCCATTCTTCACCAACCTTCTGCCATCCCCAGTCAGCAGGACTCTCTGCTTCTGGTTGACACTGGGTTGCTTGGGCCCAAGCACAACCAGCCTGGAAGGCAGCTCATCTAGTGTGCTGAAGCAAGCTGCTCTTGTTGGTGGAATGGCTTCATAAGGCCTCTGTTTTCTGGCAAACATGTCAAGCCTGGCCTCATCCACAGTGGTAGCAGTGCTGGACCTGTCATACATCAGTATGACAAACCTCTCCAGTATCTCCAGGTCACCATCTTCCACTGTAAGAGGGTACTGGCTCAGCTTGGAGAAGACAGGGGAGGCCTCTGGACAAACATCCCATGTCTGCCAGGCAGTTTTCTTTCCCTTGTTACGGAAGGCTGAAACAGTGTCACACCCTGTGAAGGCATGAAAGAATAACATGCCTTTAGCCTTCTCCTGCCCCATACAGCGATACAGGCCATGCACACTGATCCAGCGCTGGCTTTGACCATGACCAAATGCCACCCATAACTGCTCTAGCCCCAAACTCTGAAGGGCTGGAAAGGCACTCACTGCAATGACCACAACATCTGTATCATTTGCCTTGACCATGATGCCTTTGCTCCCATGTTCTGCAGCATATTTGGCATGCACAAAGATACAGCTGTCAGCTTCCTCATGAGAGCACTTGTCCAGTCCTTGAAGACCAGTTTCATGAGTGCTGAGGACTGCAGATCCCTTTGTGACAATTACCAAGTTTGGTGCAGACATTTGGGCAACCCTGTCTGCCAGGAACTGGAACAACTCCGTCTTGTTGTCATTATGCCTAAGGAAGTTACGCCAATTGGATGGAATGCTGTTCTTGTTTGTCACCTTGCGTCTTCCTCCCTGGCCACGTTGAGACCTGGTCTCGGCTTTGAGGCTGGATGGGTTGTACACATCAAAGACAAGATGTGTTGTCTTATACTTCGTAGCATAGCTGTGAATAAATGGCAGGAAGTCCAGAGTTGCATAGCCCTCAAAGGTCTTTCCTCTCTTTGGTGGCAAGACATGGACCAAAGCAGACCCATCTACAATCAGGACATCGGTCTCTGGTTCTTTGTCTGTTGATGTAACATGAGTCTCCAAGATAGAGGTCAGTTGAGACTTCTGGCAAGTGTACAGCCTTCCACCCTCACTCAGTGCAGCTGGGAATGCCTGATTCTCCTGCTGGAAGAACTCTTGCAGATCACACGGTCTGCTCTGACAGGAGATAAACAGCTTTGAGAAGAGCTTATAGTCCTCCTTCAGAAGCTTCTGCTTTGAGTGCTTAATAGGAGCAGATTCTTGCCATCACTCTATTATATTTGCAAGATCTCATCACTGTCTCAGTCCTTACTAACAAATGTGAAAATGGCTCCATTGGATTATCTGACCCAAAAAATGTATGTGCACACCAAAAATCATGTATATATGTTCAGTAGTTGCTTAGATATGAACATATGAAATTAATGGACGCCATCTTGGATGCCATTCTAAAATTCCAATTATAGACTATGACAATGATTAAAACAGTGCTTCTCATTAATCTGGTTAGCAAGAAACTGTTTTCTCTTAAAATGTTCACCAGGTAATAATTAAACAAAAATTAAGCAATATATGGTCAGGCACGGCAGCCATCTTGAAAAATGACCGCCATCTTGGATTTTCGCGTGGCCAGCGGTATATCTGAGAAGAATGGACCTTGAAGGGTACATGTACCAAATTTCATGCTTGCATCACCATTTGAACGATTCTCCTGAAATTTGCAGTTATCTGTTCCACTACAGGTTGTTATTCTTCACTAACGAGTAGCTAGTGTACTGTAATTGATCAGGGGTTTTATATGTGTGTGTACGAAGGGGAAAAATACATGGTGTGTTGCATCAGCTAGAAACAAGCAGACTCTACTGTAGGTTGGCATGGAGTGTAGGATGTCTGGAGAGAGAAGAAAACAGATGCAACAGGATGCAGTAGAGGAGAGGAGACAAAAATAAATAAATACATGCAAATAATGATAATAATAATAATAATATTAATAATAATAATAATAATAATAATAATTTGTAATAATAATAATAAAATAATAATAATAATAGTAATATCAAGAATTATACTACTGCTACTACTACTACTACTACTACTACTACTAATAATAATAATAATAAATTACTATACTAACAAATTAGTGAGAAAGTAAAACAAAGCATTGTAGGAGGTAGGTCAGCAGGTATTAATCTATTCATCATAATTGGGCCAATAACCGTGACCCTTAATTAACCTCGATAACTGAAGAACGACCAGAGTAATCGAGTTGATATTTCGACCACTTGGGAGGAGGTGTAAAATTGTACAGCTCATTTGCTCTAGCCCTTTTTGAGTTACAGAGGTTAAGGGTCACACTTGTTGACCTAATCAATATGAATGGACTATAGTTATGAAGGTAATCTTGTTAGGTAGGTAAGTAAGTAGGTAGGTTACTGTGTTGGTAAGTAGTTTGCCATGTAGGTAGGCTGGAAGTAAGGTGTCATATAATAGGAAGGCTGGTAGGGAGTTATGTTTGTAAGTTATCAGTTAGATAAACTTATATAGATTTACATAGATACACTGACCACACAGGCCTTATGATCCAACCAAGGTGGTTAGGACTTAATTCGAATAGAGATAAAACTCAAAATAAAGACAAGTGAAAGAAAGGTATAATATATATATATATATATATATATATATATATATATATATATATATATATATATTTCTATGTAAGTGAGGGAGACAAAAGGCAGAACTGCCTCTGGCAAGTGCCTCCCCCAGAGTTGAAAGAGTGACATGGCCAAAATCAAGGGACTTTCGAGCCAAAATGTCTGGACACACGGAGTTTGAAGCAATTTAAGTCATAGGAAGAGGGAAAGACTGAGCTCAGCAGTTGAATAGAAGAAAGACTGAGAATAAAGTTTCACTCCTGGGTTGGAGATTTGCACAAAGTAGGGGTGGGAATGTGTTGCAAGAGGGGTACTATGTACTCTACGTAGAGGATGTGGTATACACTGGGAAAGCTCTGTGGAACACTAATTATTGTAGTAGCCATAGAATAGCGAGATAGATGCAACATTGCGGCGGAGAGAGAGAGATTGCAGAGATTTGGTGAGTTAACGGGAGTTAATGATACGAAAGGCTTTCCTTTCTACTTTGTCTAGGAGTTCGGTGTGAGAGGATCCTCCCCACACATGTGAGCCCGACGCGCCAACCCGCCAACAGCACTTCGCTCTCGCTGCTCGAAATTTGACCATAACTTAAGTACTCCATTACTCATTCCCTTATTTGTTTGCATGAGCTGTAGCTAAGCTCCTAGCTTAACTGCCCTGTAGTTGCTTTGCATGTAATTTTGCTGTGTTTTTGACTGATAAACGTTTGTTTATCGAGACTGCTTTTGTTTACTTTTGTACCGGTTAGTGACGACCGACGCTCTAAAGTAAACAAACTATTTGCTTACTTCATATTATAAAGTTCTAACACTTATTGTAGATATTTTAGCCCTCACTGTAGTTAAGTGCTTAGCAAACCACCCAGTAGTTATCTTGCATGACATTGTACTGTAGTTTTGACTGATAAACGTTTGTTTTTCAAAATTCTATTTTTCAAGTTAGTAGAGACGCCGCCGATACCAGCGCCACCTGTGTACGCATAAACAAACCCTCTTCTTGTATTTTATATATCAAAGTCTAGCCAATACTGTACTTGGTTGAACTTTTTATCTTGGTTATTTATATAAATCGCACACACTAACATTTGTCAAGATAGTTTTAATATTGGGTTATAATAATTTAGTTACTGTAATACTTTTTGATAGCCTATTTATTAATCGCATTTCAGATACTTGTCACCATAGTAATAGGCCTCTCACACTCTTGCCAGGGATATTACTAACTCCATTATTATTAGTATTGTGTCGACCACTGTATAAACTAATATACAGGCTTTAGCCTAACTGTGTCATACTGCTAACATAATTTTATTTTTATTTTCAGGCATAAAATTGTGTTCTAGTGCTAACATATTCTTTTTGTGATCAACATATTATTTTTGTGATTTACAGGCATTAATTGTACCATATTGCTAACCAATATTTTTTGTTACTGTACTGTATACTGCTTTCCAGTTTTCTCACTAGGCTAAATTAACCCTCTCCCACTTTTTTTTTCCAGTATATTTTGTAACAAATTACTAGTCCATTTACAATTTTCAGGCTTTATCTGTGTCATACTGCTAACATCAATTTTTGTTATATTTTCAGGCATAAATTGTGTTCTATTGCTAACATATGTTTTGTGATTTACAGCCATAATATTCTTTTTGTGATTAACATATTCTTTTTGTGATTTACAGGCATTAATTGTACCATATTGCTAACAAATATTTTTTGTTACTGTACTGTATACTGTTTTCCAGTTTTCTCACTAGGCTACATTAACCCTCTCCCATTTTTTTTCCCCAGTAAATTTTGTAACAAATTTCTAGTCCATTTGTGATTTTCAGGCTTTAACTGTGTCATACTGCTAACATCAATTTTTGTTTTATTTTCAGGCATAAATTGGGTTCTATTGCTAACATATTTGTTGTGATTTACAGGCATATTAATTTTATCATATTGCTAACAAAATATTGTGTGATTTTCAGGAATTAATTGTATCACATTGCCAACATACATTTTTTGTGATTTTCAGGCTTTAGGCCTATTTGTACCATTTTGCTAACATAAATTTGTGTGATTTTCAGGCATATTGTGATTATATCGTCATGGCGCCGCAACGAACCTGCACGAGTTGTTCCGGTAAATTTGGCTCTACCATGTTTGTTGATACTGATGTCCAAATTTGTAGATTTTGCCAGCTCCGAGAGAAGATTGCGGATGAATTGAATGCAGCTCACCGCAAGATCGATGCCCTGACTACGAAGCTTGAATCCCTTCAAGAATTTGCCACACTCAACGTAGGAGTGCCCTCGGCCCAAGAAACCACTACGATGTCAACCGCCATTCAAGTGCATACAGTACCGGTACCGGTACCCACACCAGCAGCTACCTTAGATGTTGCAGAAAATAATAATGACTCTACTCTCACTCCCCCCCAGGACAATTTTCAGTTAGTGAGAAACAATGTGCATCCCAGTACCAGTACCAGGAAGGTCATCCCGACAACATGCCAAAACCGCTTCAAAATTCTGGCTATTGACGAGGAAGAGGAAACGGAAGAAGTTCGGCTTGTGGGCGACTCCATGGTCCGTGGCCAACTAACCGAGTTCTGCGCCAGGGCACCCAGGACCAGAAAGCGATTCTGTATCCCAGGTGGCGGCGTGGACGACATTGTTGCGGCTGTGGAAGAGGTTTCCAGGCTCGCCCCCACAAGCACTACGTACGTCATCCACGTTGGATCTAACGATGTCCAACGGATGCGGTCAGAGGAACTACTTTGCAAGTACCGGCGGGTGATCAGGTCCTTCAAGGAAAAATCTAATAGAATCTTAATTTCAGGAATTGTTCCCCGGATTGATGTAGAAAACCGATTCTACAACATAGCTACCAGTACAAATCGCCGACTAGCCAAACTCTGCAGGGAGGAGGATATTGGCTTTGTCGACACGTGGAATAATTTTTACGATCATAAATCTTTGTTTTCAGGAGATGGTGTACATCTCAATGAAGTAGGAGCTGCACGTCTTGGTCGTCTGCTGAACGATGCAGTCAAGGATTTCCGTTCAAAAAACGGGGTCAACCAGACCCCAGACAGGGTAGTGTAAGTCAAATACGAACTGAAAATTCAGACTATGCACAATCAGTAACGTCCAACTCTAATACTCTTAAGGTGTTTTATGTAAATGCTCGTAGCATACGTAATACATTTTCAGATCTAGAGGAAATCGTGTTTACAGAACATTATGATATAATCGGCATTACAGAATCTTGGTTAAATACGGAAGACAGAGACTTTTTAGCCGAATATACGCTTCCTGGTTATACAATGTTTGAGAAAAGTCGGATCAATAGAAATGGAGGAGGAGTTCTGTTTTTTATAAAGGAAAGTCTTAATCCCGTCTTAATGTCAAAACCTCAAATTGCGAATATAGACATATCTTACGTACTATTAAATAATAAACGAGGAACTAAAATAACCCTAGCTTTATTATACAGACCCCCATCTCAATCAGTGCAAACTGACAGTGAAATTTATGAACAAATTGCAGAAATAACTAACATACAAGATACCGTAATGCTTGGCGATTTCAACTTACCCGTGACTAAATGGGTCAATATTCTTACTTCACACTCTGGACACGACCTCTATGCTAACTTGCAAGAGAGTTCACTTTTTCAATTTGTACAATCTCCGACCTGTGGTAATAATGTGCTTGACCTTGTACTCGCAACAAAAGAAGAATTAATAGAGAATTTGAATGTTGGTGATGAATTCAGTAACAGCGACCATCGTACGATAACTTTCACTTTAAAGTTTTCTAGTAACAAATCAAATAGCAGCATTGAGAAAGTCCCTAATTTCAAGAAAGCAAATTTTCATAAACTTAAATCAAAGCTTAGAGAAACTGACTGGAGCTTTCTGACTAACAATAACGACATAAATACATCTTGGGAGTGTTTCACAACCACTTATCTTAAGGCAGTGCAAGACTGCATACCTTCGAAAATACGGCGTCCAGGCCATAATGATAACCCCAAATGGTGGAATAAAGATATTTCAGACTGTCTGCTTGCTAAAAAATTTGCTAATGATAGATTAAAATCCTCACAAAATGACGAAGAATGGGTGAAATTTGTAGAGCTACGACGCAAAGCCAAAAAGTTAATTAAGCAAAGTAAAAAGACCCTGGAGTTACATGTTGCGAATCAAAGTAAAACAAACCCGAAAGAATTCTATAGTTATATCAGAAAGAAAAAAGTAGTTACTTCAACTGTTGGACCGTTAGTCGATGAAAATGGAGAATACACCAAAGACGAAGTACAAATGAGTAATGCCCTCAATACCTTCTTTGCATCAGTTTTTACAACCGAAGACCTCGGTGATATCCCTACACCATCGCCGATTCAGATTGATAATTCAGATGTTCTAAGCAATATCACCGTTACAGAGAGAGAAGTATTGAATTGTTTAGATAAACTCAAGGTAAATAAAACGCCTGGACCTGATACAATCTCGCCTAGAGTTCTAAAGGAAGCTAAGGATGAGCTCTCCAAACCACTGACATTGCTATTCAATGAATCCTTGCAGTCTGGGACTATGCCTGATCAGTGGAAGCTAGCCAACGTAACACCGATATTCAAAAAAGGCAGCAAATCCCTACCCAGTAACTATCGTCCAATTAGCTTAACCTCAATTGTATGTAAAATGCTAGAAACGGTCATAAGAGACAGACTCGTAAATCGCTTAGAGGCAAATAACTTACTTAAAGATACTCAACACGGCTTTCGTAAAAAACGTTCCTGTTTAACAAACCTCTTAGACTTCTTCCACGATATCCTCAACCTCTACGATGAGAGTAAAGCTGTAGATATTATATACCTTGATTTTCAAAAGGCCTTTGACAAAGTTCCCCACAAACGTTTACTGCTAAAACTAAAAGCGCATGGAATACAAGACGGTGTGTTGAAATGGATAGAAAATTGGCTCAGCGACAGAAAGCAAAGAGTAGTCATAAACGGTAAGGCATCTAAATGGACCAATGTAAGTAGCGGGGTACCCCAGGGATCGGTACTAGGACCAATTCTCTTTCTAATTTACATCAACGACATAGATGAGGGTCTCACCTGTACAATCTCAAAATTTGCTGACGATACAAAAATTGCAAATAGCGTACTCTCAAAAGAACAAGTTGACGATATGCAACACAATCTAGATAAATTGTCATGTTGGGCCCAAATTTGGCAAATGAGTTTCAATGCGGATAAATGTAAAGTACTACATATCGGATACCTAAATGAGAAAGCAAACTATTCGATGAATGGCACTCAGCTTAAGAATGTAAACAGAGAAACCGATCTGGGAGTAACAATATCGAGTAACCTAAAACCGAGTCAACAATGTTCAGAAGTTGTTAAGAAGGCAAACAAAATAATTGGCTTTATAGGCAGGTCATTTGAGCATAAATCCAAAGAAGTTATCCAAACCCTTTACAATTCCTTAGTCCGCCCTCTTCTGGAATACTGCGTTCAATCCTGGTGTCCTTATTACCAAGAAGATATAAACAAGCTAGAACGAGTTCAACGTAGAGTTACCAAAATTATATCTAGCCTAAAGAACAAACCATACGAAGAGCGTCTTAGAGAATTAAATCTATTTCCTTTAACCCAGCGCAGATTAAGAGGTGACTTAATTCAAGTGTTCAAAATCATCAAAGGCATCGACAATATGAACTGTAGTAAATACTTCACTATCGACCAATCTAATTACACACGGGGAAACGGTTGCAAAATTATTGGTAAATCTTTTAACTCACACGAATCTAAGAATTTCTTCTTCAATCGAGTTGTCAACTTGTGGAATGGGCTTCCCCGAGACGTTATAGACTGCAGCACCGTTGATTCATTTAAACTCCGCTTAGACAAATATCTCGCATCAAACCCGCGACTGACTGCGTTTGTAAATTAATAACTTTATTTTATCCCCCCCTCAGTTACTAACCCATCTGTCCCCTACTAACTTCCTAATCCTGCCACGGACATTAGTTCTAGGGCAGTAGTTCCCTTTCCAATGTTCCCTTACCCACTCTAAACCACTGTTTGGACACTTGATCCTCAGTGTTTTGGAGGACAAGCAGCCTAGAAGGGTCACTAGACCTGTTGTTGCTTGATTTCCTTTGTACTCCTTTGTACTCAATACAAGGACACACTGTGCCCCTGTACAGAGCAAGAAGCTGTGCAGGGGTAAAGAACCCCTTGAGGCTGTAGAACACACCCAGCTTCTGGGAGGCTGCCTTAGCAAGACTGGTAATCTGGTCCTTGCAAGAGAGGGAAGAAGAAAAAGAGACACCAAGAATATTGAGAATATATATATATATATAAATATATATATATATATATATATATATATATATATATATATATATATATAGGCCTATGTGTAAACAAATAGTATTGATGCCATAGCAATTGCTTTCAAGTGTGTGTCTAATTTAACAGTTTCTTCAACAAGCTTAGTGACTTGCTTGCCTGCTTTCTATAACTGTATTAGGAAACTGGTCCCACACGTGTATCAGAGAGAGAGAGAGAGAGTGAGAGTGTGTGTGTGAGAGTGAGAGAGAGAGAGTTGGAGTTGGTGTGTGGTGCAGAATGTCAATAAAAACTTTGGTAGCTCCCAGAGACAGAGAGAGCGGAAGGAAACAGGTTTATAAGATTAACTGTGTAGCCCTGTCGATATCTGGAACATACTGTACATACACACACACATATACACACACTCACGCACACACACACACATACACACACGCACCCATACACACACGCACACATATAATCCCATGCACAATACACACGCACGCACACATATAATCCCGTACACAATACATACACACACACACACACACACATAATTATAATCCCATACACACACACACACACACACACACACACACACACACACACACACACATATTCCCATACACACACACATACACACACACTCACACACACATATATATAATTTTATATATATATATATATATACAGTATCTATATACCCATCCATAATACCCATACAAACACACAAAAACCTATTATTCACATGCACACACATACACACACATATACACACGAGAGAAAGAGAAAAAAAGTGTGTGTGTGTGTGTGTATAATTATATTATATATATATATATATATATATATATATATATATATATATATATGTGTGTGTGTGTGTGCGAGAAAGCGAGAGAGAGAGGGTGATGTCCTGGCTACGCGTTCCTTTCTAGCTATGAGAAAGTTAACAGTAATGCGGAAGGGTTTAAGGTTGATCGCCAGAACAACATAAAAGTAGCTAAGTATGAAGAGGTTAAGATATATATAGATTTACGTAGATACACTGACTACACAGATCTTCCAACCCCTTCGAAGTGCTCATGATTTTATTTTATTACAAAAAGAAGACTCATGAATATTAGAAAGTGGTAGAAAAGAAAACTAATGCAAAGCAGAAGGCGGAAAGAGAGCGAGAGAGAGAGAGAGAGAGGAAGTAGACCTGCGTACCTGTTGAAGTGGTCACACCTTATTTTCATTACGCTTGCCGTAATACGTATACTACTAGCGGAGGACAAACAAAACTATATATACACAGATACATACATATGTAGAGAGAGAGAGAGAGAGAGAGAGAGAGAATGTATTGTGTAGGTTTAGAAGACAGAGAGAGTGAGATTACGATTGAGAGAGAGAAATAGAGAGAGAGCGAGAGAGAGCAAGAGCAAGAGCAAGAGAGAGAGAGAGTGCAAGAGAGATCACACAGAACACTACAGTATGCCAGACAGCACCAGCAGTGAAAGGGCAGCTCGGGGAAGAGGTCGCGAGAGTGGGATTCTACTACTAGCTGGTGTTGATGGTGGTGGTGGTAGAGGTAGTGGTGTACAGGTGAACAATAATACACGCCCACCTTAGCTAGTGTGTTCGTTATACCTCCTCTCTCTTCATTCGTTTATTCGTCTATCGTTCGCCAGGATCCGATGGAAACAGTGCCGTTAATACGTTGTCTTTGAAACAGTGATATAAGCTAATCTCCATTGCAACAGAACCCTTGAAACAGGGTCGGAGAAACACCACAGTTCCCCCTGCTCCATTGAAACCTTACCCTCAGAAATATAACCGTTTGACACACCCTGTAGATAAGTGTCTTGGAAATATTACCGTTTTGTATACTCCGTTAATAAAGTATCTTATTAAAAGTCCCGTTCACTATTCACCGTAATTATAGTGTTTAGGAAACAGTACCGTTATCTTAACAGTTGAAACAATGAGGTTAATACAGGGCCTCCAAAATGTACTGTTTTAAGAACGTAAGAAAAATGTAAATCTGCTTTTTGTGATCCAATCAAACAGTGCCTCCAAAAAGTGTTGCTAGCCGTTCTCCATTGACAAAGTACCGTTATGTGTGCGCGTGGTGGCTTTTGGTACCCAGGTAACGGCTGGCCAGAACCGTTAGTTCTTTATATGCAAAGTGTACCCCCTTCAAGTTGACGTTCAGTAACCCTTTCAGTAACAAGGTGTATTTTAGTCTGGCTAACACTAGAGCAACACTTTATGCAACTTAGGAAAGACCTTTAGCCATTAAAGTAGTAAAATAACTCAAATATCTCCTTCAGCACCGATACGCATTGTTTACGTATTATTCTGCCTAAAATAAGACGATTTTATGCAGTTTAGGAAGGTCATATATAACACAGAGGGTTTACAGACATCGTATTTTCCTCTTTCAGTCTTAAAGGTAGATACAAAGCTAAATATAATCGTCTAATGGTAACCATAACAAGCTGAAAATTACGTCATGGTACTGGAATTACGTCATGGTACCATTTCTTAACCTAATACAATATCATAATAATAGTCTGTATAAGATAAAAGTACGTGTCATGTCATACTAAAGGGGTTAATCCCTTGAGGATTATGTCGCATTTTAGAAGTGTATTTTGGCCATCTAGACGATTTTGTGCAGTTTAGAAAGGACCTCTAGGAATCTAAGGGGTCAACACCAGCTATAGTATGCCTCTGAGTCCCACAGATCCTTCCTAAGCTGAATTTTATTCTTCTAATGATAGCCAGAAAACATTGCTTAAACGCGTCATAATCCTCAAAGGGTTAAGGAAGATTCACACTCCTGCACTTTAAAACAAACAATATAGGTATGAATAAGTAAAGTGTATGCATATCGGTAGCAACCCCTATTCATAATAAGGATAAAAAGGTATATAATTATACATTAATCAAAGGCAATTAAGTATCAATATACCAAACTGTGATTTAATATTCCTCTATCATACCCTTGCATTTGTTTCAGTGCAAATTACAGCGCAAAATAATCCCAATATGTGGCCAGAATAAAGTTGACGATAAAAAGTTGCCAGGAAAAGCGTATGTGTGACTCTGACCGTACAAGAGACACTACTGAAGCCCCCGTGGATGTCCCGCTGAAGATCTGAAGGCGGCGCTGTAAGAGGGTTTGGAAGGTGGGTGAGATTATTCGCTTGGGAGTCTATCAGGTCGGGTCAGGTGAAGGTATTGAGGGATAAGCCTTTACAACGGCACCTCGTATCTACTTTCCGAAGAGTGTTGAAAGGGAAGAAGGGGTGTTGGAGAGAGAGAAAGCTGTTTGGAGTGGCTTTGTTGTGTGTGTGATTAGCCTGTATTGTATTATTGATCCCCTCTAAACAACGGCGCCTCTCTTTGTTGTGTTCTGACTAGCCTGCCGTTAGCATACCTGTGATTGTTTGACGTTCATTCTCACAACTATGATCACCCCTTTCTTTTCCTTAGACTTCCAAATAGCATCTGTATTAACTTTATTATACTGTGATGTATTTTGTCATTTGATTCTGGTTATTATTAGACGATTTACATTGTACCCCTTTGTTTACGAGAGGTTCTTCCTAGCCTGCATAAATGCATATAGTGAGTGCAAAACTATGATGGAAAAGGGCGTTATGGTACATGAAGAGTTAGAATAATTATATTCAAATTCATTATAAGCCTGTTGAATTCGGGAAGTTGACAAGTTATCTCCATTAAAGGAAGAGCACTTTATAAGACAACGTCTCGCATATAGCTTCTAAAGGTCAATCTAAGCCCAGTAACACTCTCAATACTAGGTGGAATTTTCTTCTTTGTATTATGATTATCATTACACGATTTTATTCATAGAGGGTGTTTGGAAACTAGTGGTGTAGCAACTATCATGATATACATATACGTTTCCAAAGATTTGTTTAGAGGCTACCTAATATCGTCTAATGATATCCAGTGCAAATTTCTTCCTTATATTCTAAACTAATTCATCTTTTAATGTTAGCCAGTAGTATGTGAAAACTACGGAAGCGTATCTGCTAAAAGGGTTAAACTTGATTACTAATATCTCTGCTATTAAAGTTGACAGATTATATGATTCTCGGGGTATGACTGTTTATTATATGATTCGCGATTCGCGGGGTATGACTGTTTATTATATGATTCGCGGGGTATGACTGTTTATTATATGATTCGCGGGGTATGACTGTTTATTATATGATTCTCGGGTATGACTGTTTATTATATGATTCTCGGGGTATGACTGTTTATTATATGATTCTCGGGTATGACTGTTTATTATATGATTCGCGGGGTATGACTGTTTATTATATGATTCTCGGGTATGACTGTTTATTTCCAAGATTACTAGACTGTAAATGTTGTGTTTTCAAATGTAGCAAAAATGATAAACGAAACTAGTGTTTCATTCGTGTATGTGTTCAAATTTGAACACATAAACGACTAAAACATCTTGTATGTGTATCATTGTACTTACATTTACTGGTGATGGGCTGGTCTATCAGAGTGAGAACTGAGCGATCTCTGCCATACCCATAGCTTACTCTGACTGTTCCTTTTACTTATATATCTTCTAGATCTCAAGTGACGGCGTCTCTTCCGTGGATTGACCTCCCAATCTACCAAGATTGGAAGCCAAAGCGTCACATTTTTCCTTTGCCCCTCAACTTTTTCTTCATAATTGCTGAGGGGCACAGGGCCCTGGGTGGGGCTTTGGTTTCCTGGGCGTTTCCGCACCCTCCTCAGCTCCCCGCCATGGAGTGGCTTCGGTCACCCAGGCTTTATTGTGGTCGGCAGGGAGGGTTCTGTGGGGGTGCTCGGTTATGGCCTTGGCCTTGTTCGGGGCCTTGGGGCTGTTCGGCCAGGCAGCTTGGGGAACAACAACAACAACTACTTACATTTGAACGCTCAATTATGTTGAGTGTTTTACGATCACTCAACATAATTGAGAAAAGGAATTGGATTAAATTTGTGAAAAACTCTGTGATACCCAACTTATTAAACAGCCTTAGGTATAGCGACACTGTCCCTAGCGCTAGGCAGACATATTTGTTTTAAAGAGCACCTCTGTATATGTATGTGGCAGCTATACTTAGTATGAGACTTATGAATCCTCCAGGTTAATCATATTTACAAACATGATTAATATTCCTAGAATATCTTAATATATGCACGGAATTGTATTCAAGCAAATGTACTGTTGTCTGCAGCTTGTTATATACAGACTATATACAGTATACAATACTATACATATAATGAAAATATATATTCATAAACGAGCCAACCATTTATTGAACAGGAACAGTTTATTAACAATGTCGTGATTCAAGGACAATGAATACAGAAACGTAGAATACAAGTTATTTCGAGAACAGGAACAGGTTATAAGGGTAAAAGGTGTCGATAATGAGATGTCTGGGCCGCGTGTAAAGACTAGGGCTACCTTGGGGTGTGAGTGTCTTGCTGGTTCTGCATAGACTCGAGTATTAGAAAAATGGGTCTCTAAATGAGTTTATTTAATCTCTGGTTATGCCTATGCGTGACAATAAACCAATCCGGTGTTTCTGTACCTTATCTCCACCAAAATGATGTTAATGTGCAGATTCTAGACTATGACGTACCGTGACACGTCATCTGTTATCTATGACAGTCAATGAATGAGATAATGACGGAATATTCATTATTCAGGAGGTCAGCTTAAAAGAATGCAAGCATTAGTGCTTATTGTATCTGAGATAATAAGTTTTGTAAACTAGCAATGCCCAATTACTGAGAAATAATGTAAAGTCTCTTTTTTTAAGTGCCTGTGTCGTATGATAGTTCTGTTGTAATATAACGTTTAAACCTATAATAGAATAGTAGTAATCTTCCTGTATATATATATCACACACACGCACACACATACTGTACACACACACACACACAATCCACCTTGGTTTGTTTGTACAGTGATCGACTTTTTATGGCATTAGGCAGATTCAACTTTCACAAACTTTCTTATGTTAAAATTTCCAGGATTTTTCTTTGATCAATATGTTTGTGTGGCTTGACACGTTTTAATGGCCATGTTTTCATTGATTTATTATGTACTAAGGGTATATAGCTAAGGGGGGTGACCTGCTTTATGTACTAAGGGTATATAGCTAAGGGGGGTGACCTGCTTTATGTACTAAGGGTATATAGCTAAGGGGGGTGACCTGCTTTTTTTATCTCTTGGTTGTATCCATTCGGCGCGATTCAACCTATTGTTTTAAGAATTTTCTTCCCCATCCAGGTGTCGATTTATACCTGGCTAGCAATAGCGAGCCACCATATTTTGGATAATGAGTTGGACAGCTGGCTAAATTTGTACATTTTTCGATAGAAAAATGTCTGGCGATGCCGGATTTCTCCATAAAATTGACACCTGGATGGGAATAAGTCTTAAAACAGTAAGCTGAATGGGGCCGAATGGATACAACCAAGAAAGAGAAAAAAGCAGGTCACCCCTCTTAAACTGTAACTTGAGAATAGTTTTTGTTACTTCGCATGACTTTCTGTACATCCAACTTGCCTTGTGGTAATTTAGTTATGCTATTATAGCATATGCTTTGAAAATAAATAAATAATGAACAATATATATATATATATATATATATATATATATATATATGTATATGTATATATATATATATATACAGTATATATATATATACAGTATATATATATATAATATATATATATATATATATATATATATATATATATATATATATTGTTCGTTATTTATTAATTTTCATTACAATTTAAATTTCCTAATGTTAAAGAGCAGTGAGCGTGACCCACCTGTTGATACGATTGGTAATCTGATACTTAAGAGTCCCCCCCCCCCCCCCCCCACACACACACACTCCTTTGCGCCTTCCCACCCCCACCCTAACCCCACCATGACCCCACCCATCCTCCTTTGTTTGTGTACAGTGCCCAGGTGAACGAATGAGGACGTACCTGTAGTCTGTAGAAATTTGTGTTGTGTGTATGAAGGAGGCAAAAGGCAAAGCTGCCTGTAACAAGTGTCTCTCCCATTACATGTTGAGAGAGTGAGAGAGCCAAATTTAATTATTTGTTTACAATATTCTGTGTTTAGTGTAGTGAAATGGATAAGAGGAGGAGAGCTTGCTGGATTACTCTCAGGTCGCATTGGAAACTCCTTGTTTCACTCCATTACTTTGGCCATTTAAAGAATTGTCGATCCATTAGTATGGCAATTATAAGACATTTCGCCCCATCAAAGTATCGATTTTGTCTGGGCGTGCAATAGAAAGCTTGCAATTTAGGAGAGAGTCTGCTTTCTGCCGGGAAATTATTCTGCCAAACCGTTTGTTTTAACTTCAGCTTCAGGGGGGGGGGGGTAAGTTTTGCTAGGGGTTCTGGGTAAGCGGTGTGTTAAGTTTATTGGGCGTGCTCAGAATATATTGATTGAAAATAGCAAAAATGGATTAAACCCTGGATAATATATAAACCAAAGCACCACAATTAATAATCAAATCCAAATAAACCAAAACACCACAATAAACACTCAAACACTCACTCTCACTCTCACTCTCTCTCTTGTCGTGCCTTGTTCACATAATAAATAACAACTCTGGCTATCTCGTATTATATAAACAAAACCTTTATGGTCAAGGTTTGTTATGGACACGTTAATCACCCTTGTCATGCCCAATATATTTGCCAGGCCATTCAGTACGACAATGCCTCCCTTCTATGTTTTCTGGTTACCCATGTTTTTGAGCTTAGGAAGGGCTTGTGGGTCTTAGAGGAGAGTTTATACCCTTATATTTAGTTAACCCCTACAACACCTTTTGTTCTGGCTAAAGTAGATTGTATGCAGTTTACGAAAGATCTATGTTATCCAGAGTGTTTTTGAGATCGTATTTAACCCCTTGAGTCTTGAAGGTAGATTATAAGGAACAGAAAATCGTCTAATGGTAACCAGAATATGATGAATATAACGTCATCGAGCTGCAGGGGTTAAGAAGACCCGAAAGATCGTCTAATCGTACCCAGAACCAAATACACGCCACCCTACTAGTTCCGAAGGGGTTAACTGAGCTGGAAATGGTCTCGTCCCCACACTGTAAATAATCAAGTGTGTAAAAAAAGTATATATCATCATTATTAGTGATCAACCCTCCTATACTTACGGTAGATCAGTATACCAAATTACCTTGTTTGGGGTATATTTTTATGGGCACTTGAAATAACCTTTTCATGCCTTCTTTAAACCCATCTTGACTTTATTATGGAACGTGGACCTCATTTGAACCTATTACGAAGACAAACTATTAATATAAAGCGGAGGTGTCGTGTTTACACTATCTGGTGCAACGTCTTGGGAGTTACTATGATACTTTGTTTAAATATTATTGAGGGTTTTTATTCCTGCCGCCATTTTCGACCAATATAAGGTTTAGTTTGCCCCCTAGGCTAAAAAAAAAGGCCTCATCAGAACTTCTTTCAACTAAAAATTGCAACTCGATCCGCCTTTAATCACAATCTGTATTTTTTTTTCTGTTTTCGGTAGAATAATTGCGCAGGCCAAAGGCCAATTTGTCTTAAATTGCAGGTTCACTGTCACTCTACCTCCAACAAATCGACACCTAAATTGAATAAAGCGCCTTATATTCGCCAGTCTAATGAGGTGATATTTGGAAAAAGCTCCAAACTGATAAAAACAAATTGTGTCTCACCAAATAGAGTTAAGTATTTGAAAATCGGGTGCCTGGGCTAGGCCATACTACAAATCATGTTTGTATAGTATCATGTATGTAAATGTGTATATGCTATTCTAATGGCAATAAATGTAATACCTTTAATCCCTAGATAGCCATAGAATAATAATAATTAAAAAAAAATCGTCCATGTCTACTGAAGGTGTATATTCCTGTTGCACTTGTGTTGACCTAGTTCATGTTGATCTTGACCTTCCGGCGGCCAAGTGGTGGTGGGTGGTAGAGGGTGGTGGAGTAACCTTTGCTGGGTAATGTGTGGCAATCTTGGTACTGCCTGCAATGATACCAAATAATGAACTATATTAACTCCTATACCGGCGACGTCTTTTTAGTTATATTCTAGCTATATTTAGACGATTTTGTGCAGTTTAAGAAGGATATGTGGTAGTAAAAAGGGATAATTAAGATAGTTCGAAGCCTTTTAATTGCTGGAGGCACCTTTTAAAACGAATGATATCGTCTAATAGTAGCTAGAATATAACTAAAAAAATGTCGCCGGTACGGAACGGGTTAAAGAACTATAATAAAGGTTAATTAAAATCGTGTTAGGTATATTGATATAAAATAACCTTTAATTAATTGATATACGTTTTTATCCTACATTAAATGGGTTTATTGATGTCAATATGTGTTTAATGGGTAAACTGTTATGGACACTATATTTTCCTCTTCATATCTACGGTATACAGTATATGTCTACAGTTCAGTATCAACGTCTACTCTCTCTCTCTCTCTCTCTCTCTCTCGCTTGGATCACAATATTTGTGTAGTCAGTGTATCTGTGTAAATCTCTCTGTTCATGTGGTAGTATGTATGGATTGGTATTATTATTGATTATGAACTTTGCTAAACTGTAAAACTCGCCTCACACTTGTAAAATATTCTATAGTGTTTACAGAAGGGTGATTGTTGTGGCTTTGAAATATGTTTCGACAAACAAGTGAGCGTCTACAAATAAGTACGTTTTCTAATTCACATCTAATACAGTATTTTCCTGCTAAACAAAAATTAAATGTAGTTTTGTTCGCGTTAGCTGAAATGCGGAAACAAAGTCTAGGAAGTTCTGATAAATATGGATTATTAAATGAAATTGTTAATACAAATAATATATAATAATTTTCAAGTATTTAGCCCTTTCAGTTTTATGATATTATTTTTATGTTTACTGTATTCTTGCTCATATTAGACTAACTTAGATCGCCAACGAAGGATCTCTTGCAGTTATACGAATATAGTGTCAATTATCTCTCAACTCCCAAAGACTATTTTAACCTTAGGAAGTCGTCTAATAATGACCAGAATAAAATTAAAGAGTGCGTCATGAAATACTGAAAGAATTACAATAACAAAACATTAGATAGACTTAAACTTTCTATCTCTCACTCTTCCCAACCATTCTGGAATCTAGCCAAAAACTTCTCCAACCACTTTACTTCCTCGTCTTTCTCACCTCTTTTCCACTTCGACGGCGCTACCATCACTTCTTCCTTATAAAGCTGAATTCTTCTCTCAACATTTTTGGTGTATCTTTTTCTTCTGACCTTTCTTGGAAAGATCATATTACCACTCTTGCTAAAAACAGCTTTCCAGAAGTTGGGTGTGCTCAACCGTCTCCTTGGGTTCTTCAGCCACGCACAGCTTCTTGCTCTGTACAGGGGTACAATATACCCATGTATCAAGTATTGTTAGCATGTGTGGGGAGGTTCAACCCATACCACACTTCTCAAAAGGGTAGTCCGAAGCATTTCGTCTCAACAATCAACCTCCTCTTACGAATTCCCTACAACCTCTCTCTACACGTCACATTGTTGCATATCTCACTCTTCTACCGCTATTACAATAATCAATGTTCTTCAGAGCTTGCTCAGTGTATAACTCCTCCATTATTGAGAGGGGGGCACCTGCCTTTCAACGCATTCCCACTCCTATTCTGTCTAACTCTCTAACCCAAGAGTGAACCAATTTTCCCAGCCTTTCTTCCACACAACAAATATGCTCTGGAACTCTTTTCCTCAATCTGTCTTTCCATCATCCTATGACTTAAGTTGGTTTAAGCCTCGTGTGTCCAGACATTTTGAATTTAAGGTACCTTGAATTTGGCTCTCTATCACTCTTTCAACTTTGGGGGAACAGTTGTTACAGGCAGATTTTCCTTTTGTCTCCTTCATGCACATAAACAAAAATGAAAAAAATATAATGTGAGGAATCGTAGATTTTTTCTTTTTTCTCAAGATATGAATAGGACAAGTTTGATTAGACTTTAATCAATAAAACTTTGTAGAAAATCAAACCTCTAGGTTGTAGGAAAATGGAGAGGATATGCACTTTTTAATGTTATAATAGAGTGAGTGAAAGTAAGATTGTGATAGTGTGAGAGTGAGAGTAAGTGTATGAGTGCTTGAGAGAGAGAGAGAGAGAGAGAGTGTGTGAGTGTGAGTGAGTGAGAGTGAGTGTGTGTGTGTGTGTTGTGTGGAGTCTGTCAAAGTACTAATGAAGGTGAAACAGCCCGTCTTCCCCAACTTAACCTTTGACAGTGTGTTTGACAGGTCTCTTAGGGCCTGTCCCTCTATTCTGCACCCCCCCCCCCATTCTCTCTCTCTCTCTCTCTCTCTCTCTCTCTCATATATTCATGTATATACAATATAAATATATCTATATAATTATATATATATATATATATATATATATATATATATATATTCTACCGAGAAAGGTACATATTTTTCTTGAAGGGGTGTCTAGAGGGTGATTTTTTTAAGCTTGATGGAAGTCTGTGGAACAAACTAAAACAAAAGCATATATAAATAATTAAACGACCAAAATATGAACCCTATCCCCGTAAATCCAAAGACCAAACTATATATTCTGCAACAATATTACTACAATATTAACGACTGTTTATGGTGGGTAAGGACCAATTCGAGTGTAAGGAGAGCTGTTAACCCTTTCAGCAGCAGGACGCGCTTTGCCAGTGGATTCGTGCTATTAATAGACGATTTTCTTCAGATTAGGAAGGGTATATGGAATTCAGAGGATTAATTGACACCGTCTTTACCGTTTTCATGTCCATAGATCCTGCCCTAAGCTATATAAAATCGTCTAATGATAGCTCAAATAAACTGTCAAAACGCGTCATGATCCTCAAGGGATTAATGAAATCAGAGGCACCAATATGGCATACGTTGGCCAATCTCCGTTACTAGAGGGACTGTATATAGAAGAAAGCAGAATTGCCCACGGGTTGAAATGACCCATCACGTTTATGGGAGCATTTAGTTTTTCCTGATTTTGAAAGTCAATATAATTTACTTATCAACTCCCCAGCTCTTTCTCGGTGTTCGGTCGCTTCACTCACAAGAATTGTCATGCATATTTGTATAAATTTACCCATCATTTTAAGTTGTTTATGTTATTGCTGTTGTTGTTGTCCCCCAGGCTGTCTGACCGAACAGCCCCAAGGTCCCGAGCAAGGCCAAGGCCATAACCGAGCGCCCCCACAGAACCCTCTCTGCTTTACCACTAAGAATGCCCAGGTGACTTAAACTGCTCCCAGGCGAGGAGCTGAGGAGGGTGTGGAAACGCCCGGAATACCGAAGCCTCACTCAGGAACCTGTGCCCCTTAACAATAATGAAGGGAAAGTTGAGCTGCAAAGGAAAAATGTAATGCTTTGGCTCCCAGTCTGCCAACCTCTAGGTTGGCAGTAGAGAGGTCAATCCACGGAAGAGACACCGCCACTTGAGATCTAGAAAATATTTAAGTAAAAGGAACAGTCAGAGTAAGCTATGGGTATGGGAGAGAACGCTCAATTCTCACTCTGATAGACCAGCCCATCACCACAGTTGTTTATCTTATTATATTGCTATGCCCCGACATACCCACTATCTCCCTACCCGAGTGCTCCCCTATGATACCTTTGTTCATAGTATAATGGCTAACATTGGACGATTATATTCAGCAGTTGCAGGGCCTTTAGGAATCAAATGGGTAAAGTATATAGCTATTAACCCTCTAACTTCAAAACTACATCCTAAGCTAAATAAAATCGTTTACTCAGAGCCGGAATAAACGGGAGAAATGCGCCATAGAATACTGAAGGTTAAAACAAATGGCTCTATGAATTTATAGGATTATTTATTGCAACTATTTTCAGTTTAGTTTTCTGGTTATAGTCACAGTAATAGTGAAGAGCCAGATTATGCATTACACATTACACTAATATATATATATATATATATATATATATATATATATATACACAGTATATATATATACACAGTATATATATATACTGTATATATATGAAATATATGTAAGTATTTACAATAAAAGAACTAATAGATCAAAATATATAATATTGAGTCAACTATATTATATCAGTAAAGGCATCTACTAATATTATATTATTGAATGGAGCGAGGCAGATACTGTAAGAACATAACATACTCACTTTATCTAGATATATGCAGAACTAGGCCAAGAGTAAAGCAGGTATCACACGAGAGCTTTTAGAGTCTACATTCGATGATCAAAATATTTCTGGCAACATTTCTGGAATATTTTGCACGGGTAGATGAACTTAGGTGACCGAAATATTATAAATGATTATCTCATAAGCTGCCAGACCAGTGTTGAGGATATATGTTGAGGGATTTTTTTTTAGTGTGATACCGGCTTAAAGCAGGTACATAGGCCTACAGTATATTTATTGGTAAATTGGTGGAGTTACATGTGTAGTGATTCTCTCTCTCTCTTTCTCTTTCTCTTTCTCTTTCTGTTTCTCTTTCTCTCCTGATGTACATATTATATAATTAATTTACAAACTTTCATGGACGTTCATAAACACTTACACTTCTACACACACACACACACAAACACACACACACACTCTCTCACACACACACACACACACACACACACACACACACACACAAAGATAGAGAGAGACGTTCATTCACGAAAAGAACACATAAAAGCTCATCTTATTTTATTTTTATTTTATTTTTTATTTTTTTGGGGGGGACAATTGGAAAAAGAAGTACTGCCCTAGGATTAATGTCCCTGGCAGGGTTAGGATATGTTAGTAGGGGACACTTTGGGTTAAGAACATTACCCAGCTATAATTGACCTGAATGAATGTGGCCCCAAGTACTATATCTACCATCCACACAGACAAGACTAGTAGGACCTCTTATAAACTACAGTATATTCGCTTTAAGTAGGCGATAAATCATTAACTCTATCCTCTGCAACTCAAAAACGGTTAGATAAAATTGGCTGTAAATATCCACACCTATTCCTTAACTGACTCTTCCCAAACGATATAAATATTAGCTCGATTACTCTAGTCGTTTTTTGTGTTACAGAGGTTAGAGGCCATGATTTCTCGCCTACTTAGAGCGAATAGACTATAGCTGATGATGGATAACACAGGGCCACCTACACCTGAGCTCTGTTTCTTTTCAACTGACGGTAAACTGCAAAGTTCATATTAAGATTTCTTAGTTATTTTGAAGATTTTGTAGTGAATTAGGGTGTTAATTATATAAACTTGGTCTTAATTTAATACTGTATGATGCAGAGATATAGTAGTTTCATATTTTTCCTTTAAGTATCGAGAAATTAGCTGTTAAGGGGAGATTTCCACCTGGAGGATTTTTTCTGAACCTCTTTCTCCCTCATGTTTAGCCCCATTGCTTGTGAGATTTAAAGACACTTGCCCCATTAGTTTGGCGATTTTAAGAACCCTCGCCCCATTTCTGTCAATTTTAAGACCATTCGTGCCATTTAGGTGTCGATTTTTTCCTGGCGAGCGATAGCGAGCCTGTAATTTAAGGGAAACCGGCCCTCGGCCGGGATATTTTTCTACCGAAAAATGTACAAATTTATCTTGAAAGGGGGTCAAGGGGGAGTAATTTTAAGCTTGATGGAAGTCTAGGGAATCAACTAAAAACCTCCCCTTAAAGGGTTCAATTTAACGTCAACTGAAAAGAACCCGAATATAGAATACACAGCTTGTTGGAGAAGACCATCATGGCTAAAGGCGGTGTCACACGAACACTTTTTCCGTCAATTTTTACGAGCAATTGAATTCTGGTAGCTGTAAATTCTCAGTTATATCAGAGTGCAGCCACGTTATGTAATCTAACTTCAGTCTAGTTTCCGATTCCAATGCGAAAAAGACTCAATATATTACAAAACAAAATAATAATAATAATAATAAAACCTTGATCATCGAAAATTGCCGAAAATTACCGCTCGTGTGACACCGGCTTAACCCGATCAAAAGCTGCAGAAAAGTCAAGTTGGACCAATCTGACGTCTGAACCTTGATCCAAAGCTGCTTGGACAACTTGAGTGGTTGTAAGGAGAGCAGCATTGGTCCCAAGATTTGTTCAATACACAACATGACAAGGTGGCAAGAGTCCAAAACGTTCTATAAGGGGACAGTGTACGTTATAATGTTTGGTTTATTTATTTATATATTCATTTATATTTAGTTTCGTCCCTAGAGCTCCATCAAACTTAAAAAAAAATAAACATCCATTATGTTCCCCTTCTAGATTAGCTTGTCCCAGCCGAAGGCCGGTTCTTCCAAAATTAAAGGCTCACAATCGTTCGTCAGGAAAAAAATCGACACCTAAATAGAAATGGGGCTAAAGGTGTTAAAATCGCCAAACTAATGGGCCAAACATCATCAAATCTGAAAACTAATGGGGCTAAACATGAGGAAGAAGAGGGCTCAAAATATCGACCCATCGACCCTTAACTCTCCACTCTCTAACAAGTAGGAAAAAACCTGATTTGATCAAAGCACGAAATGTGGCACTTAGCTTTGGAGCAATAATCTTGGAGACCTTTTTGACGAACAACCCTATCAAGAAAGCACACACACTGAGAGAGAGAGAGAGAGAGTACATAAATACCAAAATTCTATTAAATTTTAACACCACCAGCCCACCATCACCGTATCATACACTCACTCGCACCATCTCCCATATACAGTATACACAATTACACATACATGTAAAAGCAGCCCACACACACATGCACATGCACACACACACACACACACACACACCCAGCCCGTAGCCTAGTAGGTAGAGCTCTCGTCTCACACACGAGGGGTCGGGGGTTCAATCCCCGGCCGGGCGAAGACAAATTGGGCTTGTCTCCTTTCATGTGTTAGCCTCAGTTCACCTAGCTGTAAATAGGTACCTGGAATAAGTGGGCGACGTTGTGACGTCCCATCTGGGGTTGGCAAAAATGGTACAAGGCGAGATGGGTATCATATGGTTCACCTAAGCTGATGGCTACCTAAGCCTTCGGGCGAGACGGTACCGTCTATAGTGAGAATGGTACCATACAGATCCACCCTAAGCCTTCGTTTCCGATGTCGCCAATTGGCTAAAATACAGACTACACACACATCCACAGCCATTCCAACAGTACATAAAACACTTAACATGCATTTAACGCAATACATTCCCAGTTAAGGAGGCGCGATAATAATGAGCTTAGCTCGCATTGCGTGGATTCCCCTTGACGAACAAGTAACTGAGTAACACACACACACACTCACACACACACACGCACACAAACTGCTACACGAATAAAAGAAATACTGTTTAAGGGGGAGGTAGTCGCTTTTTCTGGACACCCTTCCCCCTCATGTTTAGCATATTAGTTTTGATATTTCAAGTCGTTCGTTTCGTTAGTTTGGCGATTTTGAGACCTTTTGCCTCTTTTCTTTGTGCCATTTAAGTCTTGATTTTTGCCTGGCGAGCAAAAGCTAGCCTGATTTTTTAGGAGGAACCGGCTTTCGTCCAGAACATTTGCCTACCAAAAAATGTAAAAATTTATCCCAAAGGGGATTCTATTTTTTTTTTTTTAAAGTTTGATGGAGGATTAGGGAAGAAACTAGAAAAATAATGAATACATGAACAAAAAATCAACCACAAAGTGAACCCTCCCCCCTTAACACACTTCCCCAGCGCCCGCATCATCTCACTCACACTCACACCCTCTGCCATTCACACCCAGATATGCTTTCAGGTCTTGTAAACAGTTTGACACCCTTCTTATAATACCTGCTGCGTCTCTCTCTCTCTCTCTCTCTCTCTCTCTCTCTCTCTCTCTGTTTGTATAATATATATATCTATATATATATATATATCTTTATATATCTATATAATATATATTATATATTCTCTCTTTCTCTCTCGCTCTCTCTCACGTAGTTAATGAGTTTGTTTACACAGGACTTCATAAAATTAGATAACGTCATTACGAAATCATCACACGACTCATTTAATTAATTACTACCAGTGTCGTCATCTCCAGCGTAGAGGCAGAGAGAGAGAGAGGGGTAAAGAATGACATAGAGAGATATCAAATGGAAGTGGAAATAATGTTATAGATATTGAACAAGCCACTGTACTGGAATGCACTGAAGAAATTAAACACAAATATGGAAAATAGTAAATATAGACATTACAAGCCGACCGCTTCAGCTCATTTTTAGAGGGCTCAATATAAACTAAAACTGGATGAATTCATTCTACTTAAGTACAGTAGTAAAATATATGTATTATTACAATACATATATATGTGTTATATAGTTAGCAGCAATCGCATAGTTAGTATATTTTCGGGGGCCAAATTATTCTGAAAACCTGTTTTAAGGGGAGATTTCCACTTGAGGGATTTTTTTCTTGACCCCTTTCTCCCTCATGTTTAGCCCCATTGCTTTTGATATTATAAAACGTTTGCCTCATTAGTTTAGCGATTTTAAGAACTTTCACCCCATATTAAGACCTTTCGTGCAATTCAGATGTCAATGTTATCCTGGCGAGCGATAGCGAGCCTGTAATTTAAGAGGAACCGGCCTTCGGCCGGGAAATTTTTCTACCAAAAAATGTACAAATTTATCTTGAAAGGGACTCGAGGGGGTGTAATTTTAAGCTTGATGGAGGTCTAGGGAACAAACTAAATACCCCCCCTTAACCCTCAATTTCCGTCCATGTTAAGGTTTTTGTCATGTTAGTCCTATTTGGTGCTAGACGTGTGTTTTTGTCATGTTAGTCCTATTTGGTGCTAGACGTGTGTTTTTGTCATGTTAGTCCTATTTGGTGCTAGACGTGTGTTTTTGTCATGTTAGTCCTATTGGTGCTAGACGTGTGTTTTTGTCATGTTAGTCCTATTTGGTGCCAGACGTGTGTTTTTGTCATGTTAGTCCTATTTGGTGCTAGACGTGTGTTTTTGTCATGTTAGTCCTATTTGGTGCTAGACGTGTGTTTTTGTCATGTTAGTCCTATTTGGTGCCAGACGTGTGTTTTTGTCATGTTAGTCCTATTTGGTGCTAGACGTGTGTTTTTGTCATGTTAGTCCTATTTGGTGCTAGACGTGTGTTTTTGTCATGTTAGTCCTATTTGGTGCTAGACGTGTGTTTTTGTCATGTTAGTCCTATTTGGTGCCAGACGTGTGTTTTTGTCATGTTAGTCCTATTTGGTGCTAGACGTGTGTTTTTGTCATGTTAGTCCTATTTGGTGCTAGACGTGTGTTTTTGTCATGTTAGTCCTATTTGGTGCTAGACGTGTGTTTTTGTCATGTTAGTCCTATTTGGTGCTAGACGTGTGTTTTTGTCATGTTAGTCCTATTTGGTGCCAGACGTGTGTTTTTGTCATGTTAGTCCTATTTGGTGCTAGACGTGTGTTTTTGTCATGTTAGTCCTATTTGGTGCTAGACGTGTGTTTTTGTCATGTTAGTCCTATTTGGTGCCAGACGTGTGTTTTTGTCATGTTAGTCCTATTTGGTGCTAGACGTGTGTTTTTGTCATGTTAGTCCTATTTGGTGCTAGACGTGTGTTTTTGTCATGTTAGTCCTATTTGGTGCTAGACGTGTGTTTTTTGTCATGTTAGTCCTATTTGGTGCTAGACGTGTGTTTTTGTCATGTTAGTCCTATTTGGTGCTAGACGTGTGTTTTTGTCATGTTAGTCCTATTTGGTGCTAGACGTGTGTTTTTGTCATGTTAGTCCTATTTGGTGCTAGACGTGTGTTTTTGTCATGTTAGTCCTATTTGGTGCCAGACGTGTGTTTTTGTCATGTTAGTCCTATTTGGTGCCAGACGTGTGTTTTTGTCATGTTAGTCCTATTTGGTGCCAGACGTGTGTTTTTGTCATGTTAGTCCTATTTGGTGCCAGACGTGTGTTTTTGTCATGTTAGTCCTATTTGGTGCCAGACGTGTGTTTTTGTACCCTCTCTGTTTCACTTCATTAGTTTGGAGATTTTTAAAAGTTTCACCTTATTAGTTTGGCGATTATAGGAACTTTCACCCAATGCAGCTGTCGAATGTTATCTGAACGAGCCACAGCAAGTCGGCAACTAATAAGAAATCGACCTTTGGCCACGGGGAAGAGGGGGGGCGGGGGGGGGGGGGGTAGTTTAAAAGGGGGCTGAGGAGTCGTGTGTGTGTATATGCCGGTATATAATATTTGTGTATATTTTTAAGTATGCGTATATTAATTTATATATTCTATATTTCTAGGCTCTAGGAGGCAAACTAATATTATTTTGCTCGAGGATGGCAGTAGCACTCAACACCATCAAGTGAGAGAGAGAATGTTCAATAGTGGATTGGAGTGGGTAAGGGACAATTGGAAAGGGAAGTACTGCCCTGGGACTAATGTCCATGTTAGTAGGGGACAATTTGAGTTAGTAACATAACACAGCTGTAAGTGATACTTCGTGTATCTGGGGAAAAGAGAGTAACATCTTAGTAAATTATCTATAAATGCAGTGATCCTCGGAGTATCTGAGGAAAAATAAAATCAATAGTTATTCATTTACAAGTGCAGTTAGTCGCGGATTTAAGGCAAGGTGTTTGTCTTTGCGATGTTTAAAGGAATCAAAGGTGTTGCAGTCTCTAACATCTCTAGGAATTGTGTTTATGGTTACTCTTTGCTTTCTTTCACTAAGGCAGTAGAATAATTAATATAGTACAAAAGTCGTCATCTAAGTGAAGGAATTAGTGATATACTGGCAAGAGCCGCCTTAAGTCTCTGATTGGCAAAACTTCAGAATTCATGAGAGAGAGAGAGAGGGAGAGAGAGAGAGAGAGAGAGAGAAGCAAACTTACATGAGAGCGTGCGTGAGTGTATAAGAATCTGGGTATAAATAGTTTTGATAAAAAGAACTAAAGAATGAAAAAAAAAAAAATACGCTGGACAACTCTGAGAATGTGTACATTTTACCAAACCCAAGAGTGTGTGTGACAGTTCTCTCTCTCTCTCTCTCTCTCTCTCTCTCTCTCTCTCTCTCTCTCTCTCTCTCTCTCTCTCTCTCTCTCTCATTAATTCTGAAGTTTTGACAAGCAGTGACTTAATTGGAAATAAGTTGTTTTTCTAGACCCCCTTCTCCCTCGTGCTTAGCTCCATTAGTTTATCGATTTTAAGACATTTCGACCCATATATTTGCCAATATTAAAGCCTTTCGTGCTATGTAGGTGTCGATTTTATTCCTAGCGAGCGGAAGTGAGCCTATAATTTTGGAAGAACCGGCCTTCGGCCTGGACATTTTGCTACCAAGAAAATGTACAAATTTATCTACAACGGGGATCTAATGGATATGTTTTTTTTAAGTGTGATGGAGGTCTTGGGAGGAAACTAGAAAAATAATGAATACATGAATTAATCGACCAAAAAGTGAACCATCTCCCCTTGAGGCGCCTCATTAAGGGGAGATTTCCACTTGAGGGATTTTTTTCTGGACTCCTTTCTCTCTCATGTTTAGCCCCATTGCTTTTTAGATTTTAAGACGCTCGCCCCCTTTACTTTGGCGATTTTAAGAACTTTCGCCCCATTTCTGTCAATTTTAAGAACTTTCGTGCCATTTAGGTGTCGATTTTTTCCTGGCGAGCGATAGCGAGCCTGTAATTTGACAAATTTATCTTGAAAGGGGGTCTAGGGGGTGTAATTTTAAGCTTGATGGAGTTCTAGGGAAGAAACTAAATACCTCCCCTTAATTCCTTCACTCAGATGACGACTTATATACTTTACAAAATATTCTACTGCTAAGTTATTTTACTTAGCTTATGAAGGACCTCTTGGGTTCAAAGGGGCAGAGACCATCATAATAAACTCTCTAACTCTATTAGATACTTCCCAAATTCAACAAATATATTGAAAGTAGACAGTTAAAAATCAAGAATATAATAATCTATATACAATCATTGACTATACCGGAAATGATTTACCTGCCTATCCATATATTAGATGGGTACCTTTAAGAAGAACATAACAAAATGAAAATTTGCAGAAGGTTTATTGGCCCATACGAGGCAGACCCCTTCTTCCCTACATCCCTATTTATTCTTTTACACCTTTATGCCCTACACTACAACCTATACCCCTTACACTACCTATATCCCCTACAACACATCTATACTATAGCTACCTAAGAACATCTCTCACTACAACCTATATCCCCTACACCACATCTATCTTACATCTACCTAAGAACATCTCTCACTACAACCTATATCCCCTACACTACATCTATCTTACATCTACCTAAGAACATCTCTCACTACAACCTATATCCCCTACACTACATCTATCTTACATCTACCTAAGAACATCTCTCACTACAACCTATATCCCCTACACTACATCTATCTTACATCTACTACCTAAGAACATCTCTCACTACAACCTATATCCCCTACACTACATCTATCTTACATCTACCTAAGAACATATCTCACTACAACCTACAGTATATCCCCTACACCACATCTGTCTTACATCTACCTAAGAACATCTCTCACTACAACCTATATCCCCTACACTACATCTATCTTACATCTACCCACATCTCTCACTACAACCTATATCCCCTACACTACATCTATCTTACATCTACCTAAGAACATATCTCACTACAACCTACAGTATATCCCCTACACCACATCTGTCTTACATCTACCTAAGAACATCTCTCACTACAACCTATATCCCCTACACTACATCTATCTTACATCTACCTAAGAACATCTCTCACTACAACCTATATCCCCTACACTACATTTTTTTTTTTTTTTTTTTTTTTTAAGAGACAATGAACGGAGGAAGGAAAAACACAGCTAAAACAAAAAGGTCCATGTGCCTAAAGGCATCCTCCATTCATAAAATGTTTGTAACAACTGGATTTAAACATTTGTAGATTGTAAGTTTGTGGAAAGCAATTCGAGGGAAGTGAATTCCAAAGAGTAGTAGCTCTGGGGATAAATGCATTCTGATAAGCAGAAGTTCTGCATTGTGGAGGAGAAAGTGTAAATTCATGGGCGCTCTCAGCTGCCCTAGTTCTACGGGGAAAGATGTGGAGAGGCGGCACAATTGAAGCAAGTTCCTCGGAACAATTGCTGTGAAAATATCTGTAGAATAATGCAAGGGATGCAACGTTTCTTCGTATGGCTAATGTAGGAAGGTCCTGTGTGATTGCAGGGTTATTGATTAATCTAATAGCTTTATTTTGAATTTTGTCCAACTGCCTCAATGCAACCACTCCACTTCCACCCCACAGAGGTGAACAGTAATCCATCTGAGAGCGCACATGACTTCTATATATTACGGCCAACTGCTCGTCAGTGAAGAATTCTCGAACTCTGTACAGGAGTCCCAGTTTTTTAGAGGCATTCTTAGCAATGCTTCTAACATAATGTGTCCAGCTCAAGTTAGTAGTTAATGTTACACCGAGAATGTCAATGTCTATCTTACATCTACCTAAGAACATCTCTCACTACAACCTATATCCCCTACACTACATCTATCTTACATCTACCTAAGAACATCTCTCACTACAACCTATATCCCCTACACCACATCTGTCTTACATCTACCTAAGAACATCTCTCACTACAACCTATATCCCCTACAATACATCTATCTTACATCTACCTAAGAACATCTCTCACTACAACCTATATTCCCTACACTACATCTATCTTACATCTACCTAAGAACATCTCTCATTACAACCTATATCCCCTACACTACATCTATCTTACATCTACCTAAGAACATCTCTCACTACAACCTATATCCCCTTACACTACATCTGTCTTACATCTACCTAAGAACATCTCTCACTACAACCTATATCCCCTACACTACATCTGTCTTACATCTACCTAAGAACATCTCTCACTACAACCTATATCCCCTACACTACATCTATCTTACAGCTACCTAAGAACTATATTGGATCATATTACTGTGGGCACTTGAATTGCCCTTTTCATACGTTCATTAAACCTGTTGTTATTTACAGTGTATGTAGTATAAAATAGAAATTGGCGCCATCTGACTAAATGGGTTGAAGGTTTGGCAAGAGCTGCAATCATTGACATTGATCAGACCACCCCCACAAACCCTGATATGTTGTAACTTGGTGAAGGTGTCTGATGTGTTTTACTTTATAACACACCAACGTTGACATTTGGGCCACACACACACACACACACACACACACACACACACACACACACACACACACACACACACACACACACACACATACACACATTCACACACATTCACGTCCGCTTTACACAGCCTCACCAAGAAAGACTACACTAAGTATACTAGTATATTTGTTCTTCTTCTTTGTTGATTTTAAGACCTCTTGTTCCATTTGTTATCAACATCAAGACTGTTTGTGCCAGATAGGTGTTGATTTCTTTCTTGGCGAGCGATAGCAAGTCTGTAATTTTGAGAGGAACCGGGGTTGGGCCGGAACATTTTTCTACCTATAAATGTACAAATTGATCTCGAAAGGGAATCTTGAGGATAATATATTAAGGTTGATGGGGGTCTAGGGAGGAAAGTTGAACAATGATAAATATATAAATTAATAGAATAGTAAATATTTATCCCCTCCTCCCTTAATATAAGGGCAGATGTCTACTGGAGGGATTATTTTCTTGACTCCTTTCTCCCTCATGTTTAGCCCCATTTTTTTCTAATTTTAAGACGTTTGCCCCATTATTTTGACGATTTTAAGAACTTTCAACCAATTTCTGTCAATTTTAAGACCTTTCGTGCCATTTAGGTATCGATTTTATCCTGGCGAGCGATAGCGAGCCTGTAATTTAAGAGGAACCGGCTTTCAGCCGGGACATTTTTCTACCGAAAATGTTTTACACATATATCTTGAAAGGGGCTCAAGGGGGTGTAATATTAAGCTTGAAGGATATCTAGGGACCAAACTAAAAACCTCCCCTTAATGGTGTATATTGGTTTGTAGTGCCAGACAGACAGACAGTGTGACCGGAACTGGACCGATGCCAATGTCTGCCTGCCTGCCTGCCTGTCTATCTGTCTGTCTGTCTGGTACATCGACCTTGGGCACAGTCACTCATTAAAGTTAGTGGAGGTATTTTAGTGGCCAAGGTCTGCGAAGGTGGGTTTTAATGTGATCATCCGAGCCCTCAAAAATAATCAAATAATAATAATAATAATAATAATAATAATAATAATGATAATATTACTACTCCTACTACTAATAATAATAATAATAATAATAATAATAATAATACAAATAAATATATCAATAATGATGATGATACAATACATACAAATCAAAAATAAGCAAATAAATTAATAAATCATAACACTTTTCTCTCCCAATATCTGTTGTCTCACCTCCTGTACTTTGTGTCTGTCCAAATCATGAGGTCGATCTAATCAGGCTACTCAATATTTGGAAAGACTCTGGAAGCGATTGACTTGGAATAAGATGTGGGTGTTCTGATTAGCAATGACCTAAAGTTTTCTAAGTTGTGCACTGAATTAGAGAACATGGAACAGAGATTATTGGGCAATATTAAGACGCAATTTAAGTATATAGATAAAGAGATAGTCCTCCTGACACTCTATAATGCTCTAATACCGCCTCTCCTTGAATATGTTGTTTAATTCTGGTATCCAGCACTCAGAACTATACATGACAAATAGAAGAGTTCAAACTAGGGCTACAAAGCTTATTCCAGTGATTAGAACACGGAGCTATGAACACCGGTTGAGAACTCTTGAAATTATTTGGTTGGAAATGCGCAGACTATAGTATCAGTAATTGAAGTCTTTACCATTATTAATGGATTATACTTAAATGTTTAGCCTCAATATGAATACAACGCGCAAGCATGGCTGGAGGTTGTGGTTTAATTGTTTAATCACTAGTATGTCTGGAAACCTTTTTACATAAAAAATATGCTCTACCTGGAACAAACTTCCCTTAGAAGTTGTTAATACTTCTGCAGTAGAGCAGTGCTAGAAGAGAGTAGATATAATTTTGCATATTCTGCAATGAGTGTTGTGCACTACACAATATCCCTCTTTCCAAATAGTACCTCTCCAAGATGACTGCAAGATCTTTGAGATACTAACTCTAACTCTCTCTCTCTCTCTCGCTCTCGCTCTCTCTCTCTCTCTCTCTCTCTCTCTCTCTCTCTCTCTCTCTCTCTCTCTCTCTCTCTCTCTCTCTCTCTCTCTCTCGCTCTCGCTCTCGCTCTCTCTCTCTCTCTCTCTCTCTCACCACACAACACAACACCTTCACCTATCACGTTACCCCCCTCACTTGTTTTTCCCACCTAGGGTTCCATGCTATGCCCCGCTCATGTAAAAATAACTGCCGACTGTGTGGGTCCCCCTAGAGATCCTATATTAACGGGAGACTGGCCGTTTGTTTGGTCTATTAATTCATGTATTCATATATGTTTTTAGTTTCCTCCCTAGGCCTAAATCAAGCTTAGAAAAACACCCTCTAGACCCCCCTTCAAGATAAATTTGTACATTTTTCGGTAGAAAAATGTCCCGGTCGAAGACCAGTTCCTCTTAAAATTGCAGGCTCGCTATCGCTCGCTAGGAAAAAATCGACACCTAAATGGCACGAAAGGTCTTAAAATTGACAACGAAATGGGTGTTAAAATCGCTAAACTAATGGGCCGAACGTCTTATAATCTCAAAACTAGTGGGGCTAAACATTAGGGAGAAGGGGGTCCAGAAAAACGGTCTGCCTCCCCTTAACAGAGATCGGCCAACTTCCTCCATTTTGGTGTAACTGGTGTCATTGGCCTGGTTTTACACTCCTATCAACAATTACTCTTTCCATTCATCTACCCATAGCCTATGATAGCGCAGTTGGAATTGTGTACATGCTTAGATTGATATGCAAGATTCGAAACTGCATAATAAATCGTAGGCTTGTCTACCATAGCTAAATAACTGTCTTCGTAGCGCAATGGATAAATGCACTGAATTTCGGTGTGAGCATCCTAGGTTCGAACCCCTGGACTGCCACATGTATTTGTTGATTTCATTAATTGAGTTTAGGAGTAAAGTCGGTTGGTGGAGGGAACATAATAATATTCCGCCCAGGCCTTTAAGGGGAGGTTTTTAGTGTGTTTCCTAGACTTCCATCAAGCTTGAAATTACACCCCCTTGACCCCCTTTCAAGATAAATTTGTACATTTTTCGGTAGAAAAATGTCCCGGCCGAAGGCCGATTCCTCTTAAATTGCAGGCTCGCTGTCGCTCGCCAGGAAAAAATTGACACCTAAATGGGACGAAAGGTCTTAAAAGTGACATAAATTGGGTGAAAGGTCTTAAAATTGCCAATATAATGGGGCGAACGTCTTAAAATCTCAAAAGCAATGGGGCTAAACATGAGGGAGAAGGGGGTAAAGAAAAAAGTCCCTCCAGTGGAAATCTCCCCTTAATAAACAATCAGAAATAGTGACACAATTGTGGCAAGTGTGGTTCTTGGATCTAAATTCTCAATAAGTAGCTTTCAGTACGAGTGTCGGGTTTTGGGTTTGCTGTAGCTATATTTTGGGTTTGCTGTAGCTATATTTTGGGTTTGCTGTAGCTATATTTTGACGATTTTCTGCAGGTTTGGAATAATATGTGGTAGTTGAAAGGATTAAATGAGATAATTCGCAGTCTATAATTGTTAGAGATCCTTCCTAAAATACCTAAATTCTTCTAATGATACCCAGAATAATATTGTAAGAACGTCTCCTTCCCTAAAAAGGTTAACCCCTACTGTACCGGCGCCCTTTTTTAAATTTTACTTTAGCTTTAGTTAGACTACGTTTTTGTAGTTTAAGAAGGATCTGTGGTGGTAAAAAGGGTTAAGTGAGATAGTTCGAAGCCTGTTGATTGCTGGAGGCCCTTTTTAAACTGAATAAAGTCGTCTAATAGTAGCCAGAATAAAGTGAACAAGATGGACCGGTACTGTAAGGGTTAACAACAATATATCACCCAGGTGTGTGATAATTACGGTACCAATATGGCGTCCACAAAAATAGACGGCCAATCTCTCTTACAATAGGAGCTTTAAGCATCCCCCCCCCCCATTCCTTTCCAATCTACTCGCAGTGATTTTCCCATTTCTATATTTTACATTTCTCATCTCTGGTTGGTTTTCTGGAGAAGAGTTGTTTGTTCTTTTCCATATCTATAGTGTTATGGCCAGAAGAGTTTATTTGTTATATATTTATTTATATATATATATTTATATATTTATATATATATATTTATTGTAATCATCCCTCAAGCAGACTGTACTCCTACCACCACTATGATTAATGGATGGACACACACACACACACACACACACACACACACACACACACACACACACACACACACACACACACACACACACACACACACACACACACATGAATAACCTATTTCAAAGAAGCTCCCCCTTGTCTGCCATCCCAGAAAACTGTCATGATTAATCTCCACCAAGGATGAGGCTTGAGTCGTAACGTTGCAGTCATTGTGGTTTTACCAAATAATGATTAATCCCTTGTGAACCGGTGCCGTCCTATTAACATTATTCTGGCTACTATTAGACGATTTTATTAAGTTTAAATAAGGCCTCCATCAATTACCAAGCTTCGAACTATCTCGCTTAACTCTTTACTTGGTGATGGGCTGGTCTATCAGAGTGAGAACTGAGCAATCTCTGCCATACCCATTGCTTACTCTGACTGTTCCTTTTACTTATATATTTTCTAGATCTCAAGTGACGGCGTCTCTTCCGTGGATTGACCTCCCAATCTACCAAGATTGGAAGCCAAAGCGTCACATTTTTCCCTTGCCCCTCAGCTTTCTCTTCATAATTGCTGAGGGGCACAGGGCCCTGGGTGGGGCTTTGGTTTCCCGGGCGTTTCCGCACCCTCCTCAGCTCCCCGCCATGGAGTGGCTTCGGTCACCCAGGCTTTATTGTGGTCGGCGGGTAGGGTTCTGTGGGGGCGCTCGGTTATGGCCTTGGCCTTGCTCGGGGCCTTGGGGCTGTTCGGCCAGGCAGCATGGGGAACAACAACAACAACTCTTTCACTACCACAGATCCTTCTTAAGCTGCACAACATCGTCCAAATATAGCTAGACTAGAATGTAAGAAACGTCGCCGGTACGGAAGTGGTTAAGAGCTTTGATTGATTATTTTTACAGTTCTATTGAGTGATGCTGAGTTGGAGTTGCAATGTTTGGTGAATATAGTTGGTACTGTGTGTGAGCAACGTAACCTGAAACTCAGTGTGTTATAGAATAAGGTTATGGTCTTTGAGAGGGCAGTCACTGAGTGTGGAGTAAGGTTGAATGACCAGATAATGGAAACTATCACCTCATTCAAGTACTTGGGCAGTGTGATGAGTAAAGATGGTAGTTTGGAAGATGAAGTACGAGAGAGGGTACAACTGGGAACGAGGGTTGTAGCTACCATGAAAGCAGTGACTAGGTATAGGGAGGTGAGCATGGAAGTAAAGAAGTAACTGCATGATAGTGTGGTGATTCCGACATTGACATACAATGAGTGTTGCATGGACGAAGTGCGTGTGAAGTCACATGGAGAGAGAAACAGACACGTGAGAAAGTACCCGAGCGATGAGGTGTGTATGTGGATGTGCTGGAGAGTGTAAAGAGCAACACCTTGAGGTGGTTCAGTCATGTGGAGTGTATGGAGACTGAGAGCATGACTAAGAGAGTGTATGATAGTAAAGTGGAAGGGCAGAGAGGGAGAGGTAGACAAAGAATTAGATGGAAGGATGGAGTTGAGAGGGCGCTTACTGACGGATGACAGAGGAGCATGGAGGCAATTCATTCGTGGCCAGCCAATCAAGGGTTAAGACGTCTAGCAACAGATTTATCATTAGTTTGCCCCATAATCTTCAAAAAGCGCCTCATCAGGCACCCTTCAAGCAAACCCTCCAAAGATTCCCCATGAAACTAAATTTATACTATTTTCGGTAGAAACATTTCTCGTCCAAAGGCCTGTTTTCTCCTAAATGGAAGGCTCGCTATGACTTGCCTAAAATAAAACTCCATACCTGAATGGGGTGAAATGTCTTATAGTAGGCAAACTAATGCATCAAAATGTCTTAAAATTATCAAACTAATGGAGAAAAGCTGAAAGAGTCCAAAAAGACTCCCTTGCGCATTAGACAGGGTTAACCCTTTTATTCAGATGACGCCAGTTTGGGATTTGTTTCTAGATTTCTCATGACGAATTTGCTCAACTTAACCCTTTCAGTAAACGAGAACACCTTGCCTAATTCTATTTTGCCTATCATTAGACGATTTTATACAGGTTATGAAGGAATTGTGTGAGTCAAATGGTTAATTGGGATCCTCTTAATATTTGTATTCTCATAAATTATTTTTTAAGCTCCAACAATCGTCTGAAATTAGCCAAATTAGAATGAGGACACAGTTTAGTCATCGACAAAACAGTTTTGGAGATGATTAGATGATCCAAAAAGGTGGTGGGGGCCTTGGCCTGATAATAGTGATATTATAGGTTTAGTTTTTGGTTAGTCACTGACTTCACACTAATAATTTGGAGATAATTGGATGACCCCAATGGTGGAGGGAAGGGGGGGGGGGGTCATCTCCAAATACTAATATCGAATTTTCTCTAATAATACTGCACAAAATGACATGGTTGTTGGTACCTATATTCCTAAGCTGAATTAAGCCTTCTAATGATAGACATACAAATATGAAATTAGGCGTTTTATTATTGAAAGAGCTTAAGCAATCAGTTAAGTCAGTTGTTTTCCCCTCTGCATCCATAATATTACAGAGAAATCCACATGCATTTTTAGGTAGGTTACCGCAGTGGTACTGTACAATAATCATCTTCACATTCTTGCCCCTTTTTCTCCATGATATCTAAAACTAGGTTCAGCAAAGTGAATGGAGTGACTGGTAGACTAGGATAAAAAAATTATCTTGAACATTAATTCTGCATTACAGTACCTTTAATATAAATCCACAAGAAGTCTATATTGTAGCGAAAAAGGACGAATAATAGAGAGGGTGTCAAATTAGAATTAATTAGTTGCATTTTTTTTTTTTTTTTTTTTTTTTTTTTGTATAGTATATTCTACATGCACACTGATTCTTACTGCCCTTCACAGTTTGTCCATGATATGCCTAAAATGCAGGAGGCCTAATCGTTTTCACATAGTTTGAGACATCGGTGATGTCTAAAGCAAAATCAACAGGGTGTTAGCCAGTATAAATTACATGCTTAAATTACATCTACCTGGCAATACATTCTGTATACAAACTAATTGTCACATCCTTTCAGATTTAACCCACAAGATGTCAAAAACGCAGCGAAATGGGATGAACGGAGTCGAGGCAAACGGAGTAGAGTTAAACGGAAATGCCTCAAACCACCACCAACAACAAGAACAGCAGCCCAGTCACCCTCCAATCCACAGTATAACTTTTGGAAACTCTGTGTGCTGTTTCCTGACGAGAGAGGCCTCTGTGGTGCTGGGGTTGGTGCTGGTGATTGCTCTGGTGGCTACAGGGCTGCTGGTCTATTATGTTGCTCCACACCCAACTCCTGCAGATGTGGCGGGAAGGAACCAAGGCGCGCTTGGAAATTCGTCTTTGGTAAGTTATATTGTCTACTCTTTATTTAACCATTAGAAAATGTTCAGGCTGTTTTAGATCTGTTCGTTTAAGTCGAATTAATTTTACCAAGAAAGATTCAGATGCACAACCGAGCTGGAAATTCCACTTATGTCCAAGGCCACTGCAGGGCCAGGCAGGGCAATGCCAGACACAGACTTGACTCAACTTTTGATCAATTGGAAAACGGGTCTTTGCCCAAGTACGGAAAGAAGCCAGAATTCAGGGGGCGGAGGCTCTTACAACCATTATAAAGGCCTTAGAGCTCAGGACACCCCTCGCATGGCACAGATCCTTGGTTTTTCACATGGGCCCCTCTGAAAACCCCCCAGAACTAACATACAAGACCATCTTCAAGTATCATTAGCCACCAGAGTGAAACGTCAAGTGGCACAATACATGGAGAGGAATAGGCTAGTAGAACCTCCCAAACAGCAACTGAATAGGGCCCGGAGGGAACGGGAAGAGGAAGAGGCTAAATAGCTATGAAAAAGGGTCACAATAAAGCTGCCTGACAGTAACATCAAAGAGGCAGTCCAACTGTTTTCATCTTCTGAAGGTTTTGCTGGCCATGGCGTGTAGGTTGTCGAATTGCTACAAGGAAAATGTCCATCTTCACCTCAGGACCTAAACCTCCCTCCAGCTCCAAATGTCCTGATGCTCCAACCTTTACTTGTTGCAAAGGAGCAGGTGGGTGCCACAGTGACTTCCTTCCTAGCAGGTTCTCCCGCAGGTCCAGATGGTATCCAACTCGCCTACCTCAAAGGTCTCTTGGGTCGGGAGTCAGGAGCGGCTGGAGAGGCACTCTTGGAAACCCTCCTGAAATTCATCTATATGGTCCTAGGTGGGAAAGTCCCATACTGTGCTATACCCCTGTTTTTTGGGGCACCACTCTGTGCGCTGTTCAAAAAGGATGGCCAATTGCATCAAATTACGAGAGGGAACGCCTTCCGCCGCCTTGCTACAAAAGTGGTTATGAAACTATTTTTGAATGGCCTAGGAAAACATTTAAGATCAGTTCAGCTAGGTTTTGGAACACCAGGGAGATGTGAAACAGCCGTACACGCAACCCGCACCTACCTCAGCCAAACCGGAGATAAATGAGTGCTTCTAAAGATAGACATGTGTTACGCTGGCCAGCTTGCCAGAATGTACTCGTACTCGCTAGCGCTCGGCAGGGCAGTGAAATTGGCTATAATAATCGTAGAATGATGTTCCTTCTTTCTTAGTATTCATGTTGTCACAGACAGATCAGTGTTTGTCTTTATTCTTGTCTGTGACACTTGGAAGTATTTTATATCATTGATAGAGTTATAAGATATGTAGTGTGAATTGGAAGGAGAGAGAGCGAGGGAAGCAGCGAGGTGGTAGTATGTGCGTGTGTATGTACGTGTGCATTCCTCGCTTGGGCAGGGCCACCCGCTCGTGATTGGCCGACGGGCCTGGCGTGTCATATGACGCCTGCTCTTCATGACGTAGTGGTCTGTGATTGGGGGCCGTTGTCTTAGCTCGGTGGATGGGGGATCCTTCCCGCGTGTCTCCTCAGAGCTTGGTATGTTGTGCTTGGTCCTAGACGTCCCTTGCATTCTGTCCCCAATCTAACCCTCTTTACTGCTTTTTCTCTCTCTGAACTCCTTCTTTCCAATACTTCTCATCTTTATTCATTTATCCATCCCTTCTGGTTCTGCATACGACTTCCATAGTCGGCCAGTCGTATTTCAGCACCAGTTCTCACATATATGTTTTGCACTATCTTTAGGGATTATTAGAGTCATAGTCACATGGTATCATAGTATTGGGGTGCTTCTAATTATTGGGTTGTTCTTTCCTACTATTTAATGCTAGACAGTGGAGGGTATCTTTGGTCATTGTCTGAGTTATGTATATGGCAAGTCAGAGCCTGTACGACTTCGACGGAGCTAGGTAGCCTGTAACCCTTGTGCATATTTTTTCCTTTGTGAGCGTAGCAGTATACAAGCGAAGGGCTTTTGCCTACTCTTGCTTGTATGCTTGCTACCTCATTTTGTTGACCTTTGTGGAGTGCCAGGGTAAGACCAGATACTTGAGATCTGGACTTACCAAGAGAGCCTCCTAGTCACTTAACGTAACATAAGGGAAATCTGTTCAGGGGAGACAGTAGGCTACGAGCATGCTTGCGCTTTTACCTTACCTTTGGATACCTTTGGATGTGTTCGCCGCTCTTCTAGCGGCACCAAGGAGCGCGACGCCCCTCGTTATGGGTGGTGATTTGGTGCAGTAGATTGTTTGAAGCGACAGCTCGCTCCCTTGCGAGGATGGGCTCGTCTGGCACTTTTTGCAGTTCGACATCTAGGGCTCTCTTGAAGTTGTCTAACGAGATGTCCCTCATGTCTCTTACTCGCCGTGGGAGTTTGTTGAAGAGACGTGGGCCTCTGTGTGATAACCAGCCCTCTCGCAGAGAGCCCATAGCACCCCTGTTATTCATCCGGGGGATTTCGCATTCCCAGCCTTTCCTATCACTGAATTTCATTACTATCGGAGTATGTAGGTTTGGTACTAAACCCTCTGCGATTTTCCACGTGTATATTATTAGGAAATGTTCTCTTCTATGTTCCAGTGAGTACAGATTCAGTGCTCTTAAACGCTCCCAATAGTGTAGATGTTTTATCGAACTTATATGCGAAGTGAAATTTCTTTGTACACTCTCTACGTCATTTATTTCACCTGCTTTGTATGGGGATGTTAATACGCTACAGTATTCAAGCCGCGGTAGCACTAGAGATTTGAAGAGCGTTATCATAGGCAATTCACCGCGTGTTTTAAAAGTACGCAGAATCCAACCCGTTAGACGTTTCGCAGCCGCCACTTTGACCTGGTTATGTACTTTGAAACCCATATTTTCAGACATTAATACCCCAAGGTCTTTCACACTGTCTTTCCGTTCTATTATGTGGTTAGATTCTGTTAAGTAATTTGTAATTTCTTTAACACCATTATTATCTCCGTACCGTATTAATTGGAATATTTCCTCATTGAATTGCATGTTGTTTTCCCTGGTCCACTGGAACACTACATTCATGTCTTCCTGCAGTCGTCCCGTGTCCTCTTGTGTGTTTACTATCTTGCTTAATTTTGTGTCATCAGCAAAAGACGACACCGTACTGTGTCTGGTGTTGGTATCTATGTCGCAAATTAGTATGAGGAACAGAAGGGGCGCTAGCACTGTTCCTTGGGGCACTGAGCTTTTGACATCCGAAGGCTCAGAAGTGACTTGGTTTACTGCTACCGATTGTTTTCGGTTTACGAGGAAATTGTATATCCACCGTCCGATTTTCCCAGTTATACCTTTTGCTTTCAGTTTGTGGGCTATTATACCATGGTCACATTTATCAAATGCCTTAGCAAAATCGGTGTAAATGACATCCACGTTTTTCTTTTATTCTAGCGCTTTAAGAATTTTGTCATAGTGTTCCAAAAGTTGTGAGAGACATGATCTTCCCGCTCTGAACCCATGTTGACCGGTGTTGTGTAGTTCATTTGTCTCCATGAATGTTGAAATTTTGCTTCGCAGGACTCGCTCGAAAACTTTAATGATGTGAGAGGTTAGAGCTACCGGGCGGTAGTTTTTTGGTAGTGCTTTACTCCCTCCTTTATGCAGTGGGGCAATTATTGTGTTTTTCAAGCTATCTGGTATGTCACCAGTGTCTAGACTCCTTCTCCACATTATAGCCAGGGGTTTTGAGAGGTTTTCCTTACATTTTTGCATTAGGATCGAATTCCATGAGTCCGGGCCTGGTGCCGAGTGGGATGGCATGTTGGAAATGGCCTCTTCTATGTCTTTTGGACCGAAATCAATATCCAGCATCTGAGGGGTTTCCGTGGGGGAGGTTTCCATGAAAAATATATTTTGGTCTCTGGTGACTTTTGTTTCATCAGGCTCACTGAATGCCATTTCATACTGCCTGCTTAAGAGTTCGCTCATTTCCTTTTTGTCCCCTGTGAAAGAGCCGTCCCCTTTGCTCAGTGGGCCGATGTTTGATGTTGTTTTAGCCTTTTGTTTGGCATATGAAAAGAAGTATTTGGAATTTTCCTTTATACCTGCAATAGCTTTCCTCTCCTCTTCCATATGTTGTAGTTCATATGATATTCTTAACCTTTGTTCAATTTCCACAATTTCTCTATCTATTTCGACCTTTTGCCTATCCTGTAGATTTTGATGTGTGCGTCTTTGTGTGAGTAATTTTCTTCTTCTGTACAGCCTTCTCCTTTCCCGATTTTGTTTGCTTCTTCGTTTTGTTTGTCTTGCAGGTATATGGTGGCTACAGATTTGGGTCATAGTTTCTGTTATTAAGACTAGACATTCTGCTGGTGTCAGGTTATCCATTGAATCTTCCCAGTCTATTTCCTCCATTTCTTGATTTACCTCTTCCCACCTAATGTTTTTGTTATTGAAGTTAAATTTACTGAAGGGGCCGGTTTTTGTTCTCGATTCTGAGGTTGTCTGTACACTTTCTAAGGTTGTTTTGATCTCAATTAATTTATGATCTGAGTATGTTGTGTCCGATATGTTAATGCTGTGTACTAGAGAGTCGTTGTTAGTGAAGACCAGGTCTAAGATATTGTTTTCCCGTGTGGGTTCAGCAATATGTTGGGTAAGACTAAATAAATCACAAAGTTCAAAAAGCTCTCTCGTATTAGTATTTGCTTCTCCGGTGTTATTTGCCACTAACTGGTTTTCTAGTTGTCTCCATTTAATGTTTGGTAGGTTAAAGTCTCCTAGCCATATAATATTTGGTGTTGGGTTCCCCAGGGTTTCCACTTCTGATTTTATTTTGTTGATCTGGGTTTTGAATTCTTCTCGGGATGAGTCTGGAGGCCTGTATGTAACAATAACTGCTAAATTTAGGGATTCTATTTTAACTCCAAGTATTTCCACCACTTCATTACTGTTATTTAGGAATTCAGTACATATCAGTGAGTCATGTATGTACAAGGCTACACCTCCATGTGATCTATGCGTTCTGTCCGCCCTATGTAGGTTGTAACCAGGAATCCATACCTCACTATCTTCCTGATCTTTAATGTGAGTTTCTGTGAGAGCCGCAAATATAGCGTTTCCTTCTTCTAGCAGGCCCCTAATAAATGGTACTTTGTTCGTGGTTCTATTTTTTAGGCCTTGGATATTTGCAAACAAGATTGGGGAGGGATTGTTTGGAGTACTATGTGTACCTAATAGTCTTCGGGATGTATTGGCCACTCTTGGGAGGCCAGGAGGTGCTCGAGGTGTTCTATGTGCTCTTTCATCTCCCTCAGTCTCTTCATCTTCATCTGCCCTTTCCCTCCTTGCCTTTTTCCTCTGTCTCGTCCTCGCATAGCTAGAGAGTTTTTTGGGCTACCATTCGTGTTAGGTCTAGCATATCTCCAAGTCCCTTTAATATGAAAAGCTGGGCATTTCATATTGTAGCAGGTCTTGTTCTCAAGTGATGTCTTGCAAAGGGATGGGTGGTGGTATTTGCAGGTTTCACCAAATCTACATTTTCCATGACTGGTTATGTTGTTGCAAATTTTGGGATGAGCAAATCTACATGAATTCCCATTATATTCGCCCTTTTGACCAAAGTAGCACCTTCTTTCCAGATAATATCTGCACACTGGTGTAGAGACAACCCCAGTAGGTGTGGCTGGGGCTGCAAGGGGTTATGTGGTGAGCTAAGTGTGGTTGTGGGTGATAGTGGGCTTGGTGTATGGGTGGGTGAGGCCTGCAGGGGGGTGGAGTTACGGGTCGTCGGTTGTAGGTGGGCAGGTGGCAGTGGTGAGGGGGGAGACGATGTGGAAGGGGAGCCTGATATGGGGGCTTGTTGCATCCTATGTTCATCCTGCAAATGTATTTGATCAACAGCAGCAATAGGGTGGTCAATGGCCATAGATGGGATTAATGTGGGTGTTTTCTGGGTCTGGGGAGGTGTGGGGAGATGTGCGGCAGGGTTTGTGGATATGTAGGGTGCGAAAGGTTGTTGTTCGGCAGGCGATGTGTGTTGATGTGCAGGAGGCAATGTGGGCATTATCATGGGAAGGTGTGCGTGTGTGGGTTGTGATATTTGTATGGGCCCTGAGGCCCCAATAGTTCCCCATTTTCTGTGAAAGGTAGCTATGTCTTGGCTATATTTCAGTCTATCTTGTACTTCTGTATTTTCTACAGTCTGTATGACTTGCCATGTGATATCGAAACAACTATCGCAGAAATGGAGGTTCTTCCCTCTTGTATTGTACGCCTCATTTATTGGTGTCAATCCTATGCAAATCCAGTGGTATGGTTGCTTGCATATCCGACATGCGGTGCTTTTATGCATGTGTATATTCATCTTACAACTCGTACAGTTGTCTCTGGTAAACATTTGTGTTTGTTTTTTTGTTTTTGTTTTTGTTTTTCCACCCGCCTTTACATGGGGGAGAGAGAGAGAGAAAGAGAGAGGGGGGGGGGGGCTTGGAGGACAAGGAGGTGTTTGTTACGCGGTTTGTGGGGAGTGTGTGTGTGTTGGGGGGGGGGGGGGGGGAGTGCCACTCGTTTACACTACGCTCTGCCTAGGCTCCTTGTACCTTTTATGCCGCTGCTAGACTTTATTAGTAAGAAAGACAGCATTGTGTTTATTAACTTTAACTGCGTATGCTTTAGGAATTATTCACGTATTATTTTAGCCTAGGTTGATGCATAGTGCACAACCCAGTTTGGCTGTTACGTTGGCTAAGGAAGTACTGTTTTTGAGTGGCTGTTATTAGTGCTGTCACAGTTGTTGCACTCCCTTGTTTTATATATATGTATCCTACTTGTTGGTGTATTTAAGATACACGCTTTGGTGTCCTGCCCCTGCATTATTTCTGTTCTATATTCGACGAGCATCTTAGAGCATCAGACGTTTTCAGAAGATTCCATATCTGTTTGCTGTAGGACTAGACTGCCAGTGTTTTCATAGAGCATTGAAGAGTTTAGTGTTGAGTTCAGACTCACACTAAAGTTAACGTAAGCATATACTCCTTTATTAAATCTTGTCATAAGTTTATTTAATCATTGTTATTACTTGAGAGCATTTTATTAACGTAAGTACTCCTGTTGTGAATAGGCTTTGCCGTCACCGAAAAGCCTTTGTAGAAGTACACTTAACCCAGTTAATTGATACCCCGTTATCCAGTAGATTAACTCTGGAGGGTGTAAGTGTTTTGTTCACCGGCTTAATAGTTCGAGGGTTTGGAATTAGCGTACCGTTGTTGCAGATATAGCCTCTCTTCTAGTCCAATATTAAATGCCCTTGTTTATTTCGTAGTGCCGGTCGTAACACATGCAAAATGTGCACAAGAGCACATCCCTACTCTTTACCCACTTCTTTGGCAGACTTACTACAAACCTTCGATTCTTTTCATGAAGAAAGAGAATGCACACAGGCACAATTCCGAGTTTCCTTGCCAGGTGTGAGGATCATTCAGGAGCACCAGCAAACCCTACTAGGCTCCCCACTGACTCGCCAGCACTTAAGGATAAGAAGGAAGATTTGGTTTGTTTGTGTTAGGAATTGTTAGGTTTGTTTTTTGACTAATGATTATTTAGTTTTGCCTTCTTTTTATTCCACAGGGTTCATCAGATCATACAGAGTCACCACAGTCTCCAGGAAACACCAGATTTTCGCCACCAACAGCAGTACTGGAAGCCGAGTTTGACGGGGAGACTCCACCGGGGGGCGCGATGTTAGAAGATCTACAAGAGGCGAAGGTGGAGGAGCAGCTATCGGAGGAGGAGCTGGAGAGGAGGAGGAAACGTTTACCCAGAGCCCTGAAGCCCCTGCACTACCTGGTGAAGCTGCAGCCTCTCATCAACGGTAACTTCAGCATCTTTGGTTATGTGGAGGTGGAGCTGGAGGTTCTGCAGTCAACCTCCAACATTACCCTCCACATCGCTGACATTATCACCCACAATAACACCATAAAGGTAAGTGCCGTAGAGTCATCCTAGAATACCTCTCACCATAACTTATAGCCACCATATTTTACCCATCTTATAAATATATAATCCATTTTCCATTTTGCTGACATTATCACCACCAACAACACCTTCAAGCTATGTAGAACCATCCTAGAATACTTTTCTCTTTAACCTATAACCACAACACCTCACCTATGTGATTATTATTAATCCTATATTATCCATAACTAAGAATGATATCGCCAAGGTAAGTAGGCTAATGATCCTAGAATACTTCCCACTTTAACCTACAGCCACCTCAACTATATTATAAATATGTTCATCCTGAAACACCTGACATCACCTGCTACATCACTGATATCATCCCCCTAAAATACCGTCCACCACAACCCATACCCATCACACCTCACTATCTTACAACTAGTTGTCCTACATATCCTGACATCATCTCCCACAACAACACAGTTGTTGTTGTTGTTGTTGTTCCCTAAGCTGCCTGGCCGAACAGCCCCGAGTCCCTGAGAAAGGCCATGGCCACGATCGGGCTTTCCCACAGAGCTCTCATTGAGTGTAGATTGTGTTGTTGGCGTAAGTGGTTGTGTGAAATGCAGTCTTCTATGATGTGTTTAATGGTATGGGGTGCTGTGTTACATCCCGGGCAGGCGTCGACAACAGAGTCATCCAGTCTCTTCTGATAGCTCAGGAGAGCTGGATGGTGTCCGCATCTCAGCCTGGCCAGGTGGACTCTGTCCTCGCGGGGAAGGGAGGATTCGGAAGGATGGATTTCGGGAGGTCGTGCATGCAGCTGCGTGTTGTCTGTGAGTGAGTGGATGGATCGGTGAGAGATATGAGTATGGATGTGCTTTTGGAAGTTGGTTCGGGGTGGGCAGGGAGGGAGAGAGGACAATATTGTGTGTGATACCGTGTGCTGGGTGTTGTTTTTATATTTCTTGGTGTCTGTGGGTGTGTTGCCATGTAGTTTAGTGGATGGTCTTGGTTCGTGGAGGCTGCTGCCAGGAATTGAGTGCCTCTCATGTCCAGATGGTCTTTGACTTTGAGGATTTTGGTTTCTTGATGTAGGTGATCTGTGGGTGAAGTAGCTGTGCAGCCTGTAATGATCTTCAGGGCTTTGTTTTGAATAGTCTGTAAGGTCTTATGATGTGTTTCAGCTAGGTTAGAAGCCCAGGCTGGGCTTGCGTATTCCATCACTGATCTAATGTATTGTTTATATACTGTGGTGGTAGTTTCTTTGTTGTGTCCAAATTGTGTGTGAGCAAGTGACCTGAGGACGTTAAGTCTGGGTGTCAGTTTCTTTTTAATGTTTGTGGTGTGCTGTTTGAATGTCATATGAGTATCATATGTTACTCCTAGGATTTTGGGTGTGTGTGTATGTGTTAAGGGTGTGTTGTTTATGGTGAGATGAGGGATGTATTCGTGTTCTCCTGTCCAACTTGTGAGCAGGGTTGCGGTGGATTTGGCTGGGGCTAGATTAAGTCTGTTTGTAGTGCACCAGCCATGTAGTGTGTTGAGATAGGGTTGAAGGAGATCTATTGCTCTTTTTGGGTAATGGTGTGTGCATGTGAGTGTTATGTCATCTGCATAGGAGGCTAAGTTTATTTGGGGCGTATTGGTGTAACAACAACAACAACAACAACACAGTCATGGTAAATAGTACAGTCATCATACAATATCTCCCACCATAGCTTATAACTACTACACCTCACCTATCTTACTGTTATTTATTCTCTACATCATTAACATCACCAACAACATCAATATCAGGGTAAACAGTACAGTCATTCTACAATACCTCCCACCATAACTTTTAACCACTACACCTCAGCTATCATACTGTTTTCCATTCTCCAAATCACTAAAATCACCAACAACAACATCATGGTAAAATTGTCATTGAATTCGTATATGGTATACTGTATACTACGAGTTCGGATACCGTTATTTACATAATAATTTATTAGCGTCAATTTAATTAACAAACCTTTGGCTATATTGAGGGTGTCAGTTTGTTCAAGTCTTTGCTCTTATTGAGGAACTAAGCTTTCTGAACGTTTTGACTATTTTGAGAAAGTAATCTTTCTCATATCTTTAGCTACATTGAAAAAGATTAGTTTTCTCCTACCCTTGGCTATATTGAGGAAGTAAGCTTTCTCAAACAATCAACCCCTGCAGCTCAGTTAATATTCCCCTGAGAAGAGTCCCAACTTTCTCTCTGTGTGTATTTGGCACAACACCTTTCATTTTAGATAGTAGGACGTGTTAGAAAGAAGGAAGGAGGGGGCGGGGGCACATGCAGGGCTGCACTTTACCATGGCGCTCATCTCCGTCTTTTAGCTCACCTGCTTTTTTCTCTTTCTCTCCTTTTCTCTCTTTCTCTAGCTTGTATCCATTCGGCCCCATTCAGCCAACTGTTTTAAAACGTTTATCCCCATCCAGGTGTCGATTTCTTCCTAGCGAGCGATAGCGAGCCAGCATTGTATGGAGAAATCCGGCTTCGCCGGAGAAATTTTTCTATCGAATTTTTTTACAAATTTAGCTTGCTGTCAAAAAAAAATATATATATATGCTGGCTCGCTATTGCTCGCCAGGAAAATAATGACACATGGATGGGGGTAAGCGTCTTAAAACAGTAGGCTGAATGGGGCCGAATGGATACATGCCAAAGAGAGAGGGAGAGAAAGAGAAACAAAAACGAGGTGGGCTCCCTTAAGCCCATTGATATTTGGGTGCCTGCTTTATTGAGGTTAGAACGGTTTGATCGCAGTTCCTTAACTACGGTACATTTAAGATAATAATCTATCTTATATTATTGTCATTTTCACGTATATTATATATAAGTACCCAAAAATATACATACGACCATACCAGTACCAAATTATTATTAATTACTTTTAAGCAAATAGAATATAATATTTAGCATTTTTTATCAAATCAATTTTATAAAATTTGCTATAACAGTTTTGAACCACGTCTTTACATACTATGTTCCAGTCTGTCAGTCCGATGTCGGGTTGTTTGTATTATTTATTCTAGCCACCTTCAAACATGTTCAGCTTGGGAAGACCTTCTTGTATTCTGAGGAATCAATTGTGATAGTCTTTACCCGTTTGATTTCTGGTGGTTTGTCATAACTAGGATAACATAATCTGAAGGTAGAACAAAAAGTTTAAATATTATGTTAGATCAACCCAGTCAAAGAGCTACCAATACTACCATCAGCTGAAAAATATGGGAATTGTATAATATTCAGACCTCAGTTATGCAGAACACACTACAATGTCACTGAAATACTGATAGTTCAATGGGTGGCAGACTCTGATATTTCACGAAATGCACTTCAGTATTCGTGACATAATGTTATATAAATATTCCCCTAAGATGTTTTTCAATAGATGATAAGGTCTGCCATAGGTCAGAGGAGGTCTTGATCAACAGCCATGAGTATGACCAAAAACATTTCTCTGGAAAATATGCAATATTCTGTTCTCAGTGTTACGAAACACACAAATAGTATTAATATAATGTACTAAAATTAACTTCAATAGGTGACAAAGTCTGGCATGGGGTCAGGTGAGGTCGTGATCACCAGCCACGAGTATGACCACCCGCGGAAGTTTTACATCGCCCACCTGAAGGAGCCGCTGATGGAGGGACACAAGTACACCATCACCATGGAGTTCACGGGCCACCTTAATGACAAACTGGTGGGCTTCTATAGGTCCTCTTACAGGGACGAAGATGGGACTGAGAGGTGAGTACAAAGGCGAGCTCACATGAATAATATTAACAGTGGATTTCCTCAGTTTCAGAATGAAGGTTTTTCTTCACTTGTTTATAGGTAGTGCAGGAATAAAACCCTTAAAACTCTTCAGAGTAATTTCCCACCACTATCCAATCGAGAACAGTTCAAAACGAATTGTAACCATTTCCTCATCATAAGAGAACGCCAATTGGTGTATAGACCTTGTCATTATTTACTTTGTTTATTAATTTATATATTCATTTATGTCTAAAACATGTAGTTGTGTCAAGTACTAAAGATATTCGACCTTATGTTGATGGAATATATATATATATATATATATATATATATATTCCATGTGAACGGTTTTTCGATGTTTGAAATCTATAAAGCATCGAACTAAAGAGGTTAGTACCACAAACATCATAAAGGGCTACTAACACATATTATGGAAAGCATGTATTACTTATGATAATTTACCTTTTACATAACATACCTCTACAATATCATAAGTTTGACTAAAGGGTAATAGGCCTTTCACAAAACTAAGACGGAATTCGTTATTCAAAGCATTTTAACCCCAACAACCTCCCAGACTACTGGCCGCCACCCAGTTCCAGGCCTCGGATGCCAGACGGGCCTTCCCCTGCCTGGACGAGCCGGGCTTCAAGGCTGCCTTTGAGATCTACCTGGCCAGACAGACCAACATGACTACCATCTCCAACATGCCCATCAAGGAGACCATGCCTGTGTGAGTTTAACCATATCAATCAGTTACCCTTTTCTGCCGGATGAAAAGGTGATAATTTCCATTATATTTCCCTTTCAAGCAGGTGACCATTTTAAGCTGACGACCTTTGCCATAAATTACCCTTTTCAGGCAGATGAGGAATAAACCCTTCCAATCTGATCACCCTTTCGATGAGGTACTTTTTTCCAATCACACTAATCTTTATTTCAGTTACTCCTTCCAAAATCAGATGAGAAATTAATCCCTTCCTGTTGATGAGTTAACCTTTTCTGTGAGATGACGAGATCATTATTCCATTCAGTTAACCCTTTCAATCAAATAAAAGAGATTGAGGGATTAGAGTGACTATGAAATTTGTCAATTTGTCCGTGTGTGTTTGTATAGTGTCTGTTCGTATGTGTGTGTATATTTTGTATGTGTATGTTGCGTGTGCGTATATAGGTAGTGTAGTGTAGTAATGTGCCTATATAATGACAGTTCAGGACAGGCCGGTTGGGTATGGGACCAGTACCATACCACTGTCCCTATGTCCACCTACCTCCTCGCCTTCGTCGTCTCAGACTTCGCTCACATCAACTCCACCGTCCTCGATGACATTATTTTTAGAGGTAAGACAAAAATAGTGTTTTATTTATATGAGTGTGTGATTTAACTCATTTAAGTAAAGGAAATCTGTTAATTATGCCTGTATATTATCTTATGAATTATATTTACAGTAGTGTGCATGAAATGTTAGCTAAAGATGAGCTGTCAAATCTGCTAACTTTGATCCTATAAAAATACCACTTGAAGCTATACATGAAAATACACTACATTGCTTTGGGGAATTGTAAAATTATTGATAAGGATGTGCCATTGTTGAAATAAGACCTTAAGCCCTATGTAGCACGAAAATATACACCTGCAGGCTGTCACTTATTGAGTTATATTCCTTGAGGTATCAAAATCACTTTCAATCTGTTCCCAATAAAAAAAATGCATAGTGAATAATTTTATATTATTGTTCCTCACGCTGTGCTGTCATGTAATTCTAATGTAGGCATGAAAGAGGCACCACCCCTCTAGGATCAATACTTTCTATATACAGAGCTGTGGATCCTGGTTCATTTTGTAGCAATAACTTTCTCATATTACTTATATTATTGCATTTTCAATTATTCTCTCAGGTATTACGATCACTTTGACTCCATTCCCCCTTGTAGTTTTGGCCCGGAGGGAAGCATTATCCCAGGCCTGGTATTTTTTGGATATCGGACCCCAACATTCTTGCCAGTTTCGCAGACTTTTCATCTCGCACAACCTCTTTGTATTACATATATATTTGTTTGTCAGAGTACTAAAATCACTTTCACTCCATTCCTCCTTGTAGTCTGGGCCCGGAGAGAAGCATTACCCCAGGCCCGGTATTCCCTGGATATCGGACCACGCATTTTGGCCTACTTTGCCAACTTTTTCAACCAGTCCTACCCTCTGCCCAAGCTGGACATGATCGCTCTCCCAGACCTAGCTGCGGGGGCTATGGAGAATTGGGGTTTGGCCACTTACAGGTGAATTACATGGTTTTGTATCACCTGTGTCCTAAGTTCCTCACACTCACATTGTTTTGTTTAGCTCGAGCTGTATGGGACATTTTCTATTGCTTACACCGATTTGCATAACTCCCTTATTTAGTCAGAATGCAAAATAATTAATATTGAATTATCTGCATATGTGAAAAATGTTGAGTATCTAGTGATTGTAGGGGGGTACTGGTACAATAAGATAAACTACAATGTAACTAGAATAAGATAGATTGTACACCACTTTGTAACTGTCACCTTAATAAAAAAAATCTAGATGGTGGCATATGATACTGTATGTCAATACTATTGTTGCAAGATTAAAACACTGTGATTAAAATGAATCAATCCTGTATTGGACAACCTTTCGCTTTCAAAAGTTTTTCCAACTCACTTGTGAAAGCGAAATGTTGTCTGAGTCAATAGAAGTCCATCCTTATCACTGTGGTTCATTTCATTATATTAGCATAGATGCCTCTTGATACTAATGATGTTAATAAATTACATTATATTATCCTATTTCTGTAATATCACCCTCACTTCTCTTCACTGCATCCCAGGGAAGTGTTTCTGTTGTACGACCCCCAAGTCTCTGCTGCCCGGAACAAACAACTCGTGGCCTCTGTTGTGTCCCACGAGCTGGCCCATCAGTGGTTCGGCAACCTGGTCACGCCCAAGTGGTGGACTGACATCTGGCTCAATGAGGGCTTCGCTTCTTATGTCCAATATCTGGGAGTCGATCATGTGAGTACTGGAAGATTGCAGAGTAGGTAATGGGAGTATATTAAAAGAGTTGTGGGACCGTTAGTTATTGGTAGACAAGTAACATAACTAAAATTGAACAAGCATCAAGAAAATCTCCAAACTAAGAGTTGTAGATATGAATAATTTAATGAAGAGATTTGGTGTGAACAAGATAGATGGAATAAGTGATAGGGAAATAAGAAAAGTCTATTGGAATAGAAGAGCAAGTTCTGGGCATTAAATGTTGAATGGTTGAGTGGATAAAGGGGAGTATTCTGTGGCGGTTCAGCCATGTACAAAGAAATAATAAGAGCAGAATGCCATAAGAGATTCATGGAAGTCAGTTGAGGACAGCTGGTGGTGGAACACCACTAATAGTAAGAAGAAAGTGGAAAATTATATTGAAGAAATAATTCCACATAGTGCAAGAAGCATTGTGGGATTGGAAAATGAAGCATGTCTGGACAATGCAGCCTGGAAGCATTTTTGCCATGGTCATCCTGTAGTTGGGGTTCCCAGGAGAAAGCATGGCGTCAAAGATGATAATGATGATGATAAAAAGTGTCTATTTAGATGTTTTCATAATTACGTATATGACATCCGCTAATCAGTTATTATTGTGTTCTTGTTAGTGCTATTACTTTGTTCTCCTTATCTGTGTATCTATATATTGCTATTATATCTAAATAATTATCTCTTTACCAGATTGAACCAGACTGGCGTGTCATGGAACAGTTCATATTAAAGCGGACCCAGAACATCTTCAAGGTGGACAGTTTGGAGTCCTCACATCCCATCAGACACAATGCTATGGACGCTGACATGTTGGCCTACGATAAAGGTGTGTGTAGAAGGAGGTGTCAGGCAATCCATCATTCTATCCATCCACCAGCTAAAGAGTTTGTCAGTTATTCAGCCCATGAGTCCATAAAATCAGTCCATTAGTTTGTTAGTTCATCGGTTCAATCATTCAATCAGTCCGGTGAATAGTATGTACATTAGCCTTTGCATTATTTAGACAGGAATTTATTCAATCAGTCAGTCACTCAGTTAATTTGTTATTGTTTTATCCAGCAGTCATCTCACTGGCCTCATTAGTTGACTGCAAGACAGGTCTTTCACTGAAGCCCTCAAACCTCATCGTACATAATGTTGAGGACCATGAAAGGTTGGCCTGTGATAAAGGTGTACAAGGAGGGGCCCCCCGTTAGTTCGTTCGTTCATCAGTTCATCAAATTTATTATTTTGGCACGTATTCAGTTAGAACGCACACCAGTTTTGTCAGTTCATTAGCTAATTCTTCAATTTGTCAGGTAGCCAGGCAAACATTTCATCAGCTAGTCGGCTAATAAATATATTCGTTTATCAGTTCAGAGGGTAGTTAATCCATCAGGAAGAAGACCCAGTACATCTTTAAATTGGATAGTCTGGATCCTCATACCAAGGAGTTCATGCTAATTCAAATTTTGGACTTAAAATTGACCCCTGGTGAACGTCTATTTCAGCTTAGAATATCTGATTATATGTTCCGTTCACCTGTTTAAAGTATTTTGATATCACATGCACTGTCAAAACTATTTGAACCCTCACTTGTGCTATTTTGTTTTGTTTCTTGTAAGCTTGACCTACTGTACAGTATATTGAGGGGAGGCCATGTACGCCAGTGCTATCTCAAGGGACTGTCCTTTGTATCAGCCTTAGCTCAGGGTTAGCTAAAGATGAAAGCTTCCAAGAGAAGATAGTCATAGAGGGGGTATGTCCTTGTTAGGCAATTATATTATCTAATTTATATAGTATATGTAAACCAATTTTCATGTTTGTTTTTTCAGGTTCTCAAATGTACAATATAACCTACTACTTTTGAAGGTACATTTTCTGTTTGACAGTTGCTTAGCCATATTAATACAGCTGCTACGTTTTGCCATAAGGCTGCATTCCAATTGATGTAAAAAAATATATATATTTAGTTTCATCAAATAGAGTAACTTCCCCTTATATAATGGTCTAGTTGCCCATTATTACCTGCCTTCACTAATGTGCAGCCAAGTTTGATTTAATCCATATTGATAATACTTTCCCTTTCCCATGCTTTAACTCTTAATTAAGTTGGTTTGAACTAATCCGACACAATCTATCATATCAATACGAACGGCGCTTAACTTATGTCATGTTAAATCGAGTAACATCTTTAATGACTGCCTTCACTTAGATTTTAATACAGAGCTTGATGTCAATGATAGTTTATGAGTTAATGTTTTAGTGCAATTAAAAGTACCAATAGACCATGATTAATTTGAGAGATAGTTGGTTTACAGGAATAAAGGTACTATAATACAATAATTGATGCTAGCATTTTTTGCACAAACAAATTATCATAAATTTTTCGTTGTTTTCGAACTTGTGTCCATGTAGGGAAGAATAGTATTGATTTATGAAAATAGGAAATAATTATTTATAAACTAATCTTATACTGCACTCTAAAAAATCATTTATCTCAGGTTCTTCAATAATTCGCATGATGAGCCACTTCCTAGGAGAGGCCACCTTCCGGCGCGGCCTTAGTGACTACCTCAGCAGCCTGTGAGTTATCCATGTACTGTATGTTGTTGCAATTAGCCTTCTTAAGCCGGCGTCACACGAGCAAGTTATTATTAGCTACATCGGAGCCTTGAATCTATTACCATTTATCATATTATTTTGATTGATTTTGCTATATATTCGTATGTGTGAATTGGATTGTAATCTATTAGGAGTTCTAAGATACAAGATACAGTCATAATGAAAGATAAAATTGTTAGATAGAAAACTCGATATTAGTTACTTGTTTACAAGGATGCTATGACTTCCGCCGCTAAGTGCTCGTGTGACACCGGCTTTATTGTATGATGACACTTTTTTCCATTTTAATCTGGCTTTCGTTAGACTATTTTCATCAGGTTTTAAAGCCCCATGATACCTTGAGTATTTGTAGTTGTATACAATGATGTAGAGATAGCAAGAATACAATGAAAGAAGATGTTGTTACTCAGCAGGTATTAGTCTGTGTGTGTGTGCTCGTGTGAATGTGAGGGAGGGAGGGAGGAATGTAGATAGATATGGATTAAATACTGTGGCAAGGGTGTTACTTAGATACATATACCAAATGCTAAAAGCGTGTAAAATATATAAATCCAACTATTCAACAGGAAATATGGGAACGCCGAGTCCGACGACCTATGGGAATACCTAACCACTGCGGCTCATAGGGACGGTATGCTGACCACCTCCCTCACTGTCAAGACTATCATGGACACCTGGACGCTACAGACAGGCTACCCCGTCATTAAGGTGGACAGGAGTCATGATGGTACCACAGCTACTGTCTCTCAGGTACGAAGCTGAACTGGAGAGTACACCTATAGCTTCCATTTATAATCGCGGTCATAAATACTGTCTATAAATATTCAGTGCTAGGCTTTAACATGGGGTGGTGGATGAGCCTGGCCAGAACCCTAAGAGAGTTGACATATTTAACTAGAAATCTGGATCGGTGGATTGTATATTGACTACAATTTTGTGCTTAAATTTTGCAAAAAAAATCCTTCCAAGCATGAAAACTCCCATCAACCAAATATATAATACAGTGTTGCCTTTACACAAAGGGAAGCTATGTATTTAGTAACTGTAACAGCCCTAAGCTCTTTCACTACTTGTGGCAATGATGCGACAATTTTGTTTTCTTTTTCTGTGTGAATGAAGGAGACAAAAGGCAAAGCTGTCTGTAACAAGTGTCTCCCCCATAGTTGAAAGAGTGACAGAGCCAAAATCAAGGTACGTAGGAATCAAAATGTCTGGACACACGGAGCTTGAAAAAGTTCAAGTCATAGGATGAGGAAAAGACAGATTGAGGGAGAGAGCTCCAAAGCTTGCTTGTTAAGTAGAAGAAAGACTGGAAAAATCAGCTCAATCTTGGGTTAGAGAGTTGGACAGAATAGGGGTGGGAGTGTGTTGAAAGGTGGGTGCCGCCCACTCTCCGTAAGGGAGGAGGTATACACTGAGAAAACTCTGAAGAAATTGATTATTGTAATAGCAGTAGAAGAGTGAGGGAGATGCAACATTGCGGTGTGTAGAGAGAGACTGTAGGGAATTAGCAAGAGGAGGCGAGTTGACGAGACAAAATGCTATTGACTCTACTCTTTCAAGAAGTGCGGTATGGGTTGAACCTCTCCACACATGTGAACAATACTCGATACATGGGCACACTGTGCCCCTATACAGAGCAAGAAGCTGTGTGGGAGTGAAGAACCCACGGAGACAGTGAGCACACCTAACTTCTGGGAAGCTGTTTTAGCAAGAGTGGTATTATGATCTTTCCAAGAAAAGCCAGAAGAAAAAGAAACATCAAGAATACTAAGAGAAAATGAAGGGTTGCTTTGTGTATTGTTGAAGTATAAAAAATAGACGTGTGGAAGTTCTTGACGGGTAGATAAATGAAGAAATGTGGTTTTGGAATCATTGAAAGTAACAAGATTTGTTTCTGCCCCAATCGGATAGGCCCTATAGTAGATAGATCAGAAGAGAATATGTTATGTTACATTACATGAGTTTTTGAGTTAACATAAGAACATAAGAAAATGGGAGTCTGCAGAAAGCCGATTGGCCTAAGCAAGGCAGATCCCTGTCCCACACAACCCCAATTACAAAGCCCAATTATAGGCTCAACACTCTAATACCCTGAGGATCATCTTACCAAAACGGTTAGAGATTAACGCAGGATTACGGGGGTCTGCAGAGCGCTGATTGGCCCAACCCGGCTGATCCCCCTTCACACCCAACCCTTCTCGTCCATATGCTTATCCAATTTTATCTTAAAGCTCCCTACCGTTTTTGATCCCACTATAGCACTTGGTAGTCCATTCCACCCATCTACAACTCTGTTACCAAACCAATATTTGCCTATATCTTTTCTGAAACGAAATTTATCTAATTTGAAACCATTGGTACGAGTTCTTTCGCTATCACTGAGCTTTAGTACATTTGTCATGTCCCCTTTGTTAATCCCACTAACCCACTTGAACACCTATCATATCCCCTCTAACTCTGCGTCTCTCTAACGAATGTAAACCTTATTTCTTCATACGGAAGATTTCTAATATTATGGATAATTTTTGTCATTCTATGCTGTACTTTCTCCAATGAATCTATGTCCATTCTGTAATAAGGACACCAAAATTGGACAGCATAATCCATATGGGGTCTCACTAATGACAAGTAAAGTTTTAAGATAACATCAGCAGTTCTGTTACTCACACTCCTAGAGATGAACCCGAGAATCCTGTTTGCCTTATTACGAACGCTTATACACTGTTTTCTAGGCTTCAAATCATTGCTAACAAACACACCTAGATCTTTCTCGCAGTCTGAATTTTCTAATTCTAAATTAGCTAGTTTATATTTAACATTTGTTTGCATCTTCCCTATCTTTAATACCTTGCATTTGTCAATGTTAAACTTCATCTGCCAATTTACTGACCATTCATGTAAGGTATCTAGATCCCTTTGGAGGCACTCTATATCGCTATCTGAATCAATTGATCTCCCCATTTTAGTATCGTCTGCGAATTTACTTATCCTACTAGTTATACCTAAATCTAGGTCATTTATGTATATAAGAAACAACAGGGGACCTAATACCGATCCCTGGGGGACACCAATTTTGACTGCTCCCCACTCTGACTTGGTACCATTTATGCTGACTCTCTGTTTCCTACCAATTAGCCATGACCTAATCCATCCCAACAATGACGCCTCAACCTTTCTCATCAATCTCTCATGAGGGACTCTGTCGAAAGCTTTACTGAAATCTAAATATATAATATCATATGACTTGTCACTATCTACTGCTTCATATACCTCTGAGAAAAAGCTAAGCAAATTAGTAAGGCAAGAACGTCCCTGAGTGAATCCATGCTGAGAAGAATTTATTAAGTTAAATTGTTCTAAGTGGCTTCTAATTTTCCTAGCAATAATAGACTCTAGCAACTTTCCTATGATTGATGTGAGACTAATGGGACGGTAATTGGATGCTATCGATTTATCACCTTTTTTGAAGATCGGAACTACAATTGCAAGCTTCCAAGCTTCTGGAACTAAACCTGTTTCTAATGACTTGTTAAATAAAAATGCTAATGGGCTACTTAACTCCTCTCTGCATTCTTTTAATACTCTAGCATATACCTGACGAGGTAGAGTCATCAGCATATGAGTGGATAGGACTAGAGGTACAATTGAGAAGATCATTAATAAATATTAGAAAGAGAACTGGAAACAGGACGGAATTCTCAGAAACAACGGAGTTGATAGGTTGAGGAAATGAGCAATGGCCGTCCACAGCCGCAGTTATGGAACAGCCAGAAATGAAATTAGAGACAAAGGCACAGATGGAGGGATAGAAACCGAAGGAGGGTAGTTTGGAGATTAGAGATTTGTATCAGACTCTATTGAAGTCTTTCAATATGTCTAGCACAATAAAAAAGGTCTCACCAAAGTCCCGAATGGAGGATGACCACGAGTTAGTAAGATAAGAAAGAAGATCACCAGTAGAGTGACCCTTAAGGAAACCATACTGACGATCTGAAAGTAGATTACGGGAAGACAACTGCTTAAGAAACTTTGAATTAAAAATAAGTTAAAAAACTTTAGAGATGCAAGAAATTTGAGCAATTGGAGGATAGTGAGGGTTAAGAAGAGTCACCCTTCTTTGGGACAGGTTGAATGAGAGCAAACATCCAGCAAGAAGGAAAGACATTAGAAAAAATACAGAGACAAACAAATTTGCCTAGGCAGGGAGTCAGCACGGAAGAACAGTTTTAGAGTACAACAGTAGGAACACCATCCGGTCCATACGCCTTCTTATTTAGCCCAGAGAGGGTAGAAAGTACATCCTTAGAAGAGCTTATGAAATTAGGCATAAGTAAGAGAGAGGAAGGTGTAGAGTGAGGGACAGCACCGGAATCATCCAAGGTGGATTTATTTGCGAAAGTTTGAGCGAAGAGGTCAACTTTGTCAGAGGTGGAGCCGTCAGAGAGGAAAAGAGAAGGGAAAGATGAGGAAGTAAAATTGTTGGAGAGGTTTTTGGCTAGATGCCAGAAAGCTTGGGTAGAGCTAGAGTATAGCTTAGCATATATACTAGATAGGGTAGGTGGGAATCTTAGACTTATGTGGCACTCTTCCTAGGAGAATGTAAACTACGAAAACTTATCAATATCTTCAAGCAAGTAGGAACCAGCCATAACACTAGCTTCAAATGACCTCATAGCAACTCAAGAAAAGCAGAGCTGTGACTCTACTTCGTAAAACACTTCCATTAGCTATACCCATTTTGACACATAAAATAAAGTGCGGATCTTTAAATTAAGAATAAAGAAGATTTGTCACACTTTTATTACTGTCTCTAAACTTTTCTTCCACATAATCAAATAATACTAATATTATAATACCTGTGTTGTTGACAGACAAGGTTCCTACTATCAAGGAAGAACATCTCTGAGGAAGAACACAACAAAAACAATTACAAGTGGTGGGTGCCATTGACTTACACGGACGGGGCGGGACCAGACTTCAGCCAGACACAGCCCAAGGTGTGGATGAAAGACTCACAGGACCACCTCACCATCCCAGACCTGCCCACCAAGGACCACTGGGTCATCTTCAATCTCCAACAGACTGGCTTCTATAGAGTCAACTATGACCTCCATAACTGGGGTCTTATCATCAAGCAACTCCTTTCCGATCACTCGGTCATTGCAACCATTAACAGAGCTCAGATTATCGATGACGCTCTGGATTTAGCAAGAGCAGGTACATAATAAAGAACGCTTATCATCTATTTTATTCTAGTTTGTGTATGCTCATGAGATGCTAAATTCAGAAATGGGTGGAACAAGTTGTTACCACTGTTGACTATTGTTAAAAAGAGGTGGTCTAAGGAGAAGCTTTATGCTGCATGTGTGAGAAGTGTGGAGTCTTATGGTAGTGAGATGCAGCCTGTCAAAGAGGAAGACTCCCTTATACTTGATCATACTCAAACGAATATAAAGAAATTTAATACCACAATGAGAGATAATCCAGTGAGAATACAGTTGAGAGAGTGACCTAGTTGGTATTGAGTGTATTGGTAGGTAATGTATATTGACAGACTGAGGTGGTTTGGCCTTTTGGAAAGAACAAATTAGGATAATAGTTGGGTGAAGTGCATTAAAATATGAAAGTGGAGGGAAGGACGACAGGGGCTAGCTCATGAGGAAGGAGTGAAGTGTTAGGGGACTTGACAGAAACATTGCCATTAATATTGTAGCATGGTGTGGGACCTCTAAGCTAAGGCACAGCTATGCAAAACATGGAACTGCCTTTGGACTGATACCATATAACTTATGAGACATAGGTTTATGTGCCAAATTATTATTCTAATATACTACTAATCAAATGTATGCTGCATAACATATACTAGTGTCACTGTTTCCCTTCATGAAATTTTAATTGTATTTTATCAGTCATTGGTCATGTTTGTTCATCTTCTCCCCACAGGCCAGCTACCCTACTCTACTGCCCTGAACGTGCTGGGGTACCTGGCACGGGAGGTGGAGTACGTGCCTTGGTCAGCGGCACTGGACAACATCAGGTTCATCAAGGAAATGTTTACCTATACAGCAGGCTACGGACCTCTCAAGGTACAGTTGTCATTCATAGTTTCTCTGATCCCAAACTTTGATGGTAAGTTGAAACTTAGGTTGAGGAAAGCCAGGCAAATTGAACATAGATTAACAGTTTTATAAAGGTAGAATTAGAGGAGCATTTTCAATCTGAAACTTTATTCTAACAAAATTGTTGGGACTATTTTGCACTCGTATTGTCTTCTAAACTGAGAGTATTTTATTACAGCTGCCAGAATTTTCATAAAAAATTTCCTTCATACGCAGTAATTTCAAAGTTGGCGTAAGAAGAGCTCATGTTAACTTGCCTTAGTGATTTGAAATGTCTGGGGTTCACAGAAAAAATAATATTAACTTGTTCAGTTTTCATACTTCTAATTCATAATGAAATATACAAGCCTTATCCCTATTCTATTCTCTTCTATTATATATATATTTTCATTTATATATATATATTTGTTTAATATTGTTCTTTTTTTAGAGGTACTTGGTGGATCTGGTGGGGCCACTCTTCAGGTCTGTTGGGTTTGAGGAACGCGAGGAAGCTCCCTTGCTGGACCAATACAAGCGGCAAAATGCACTGGCTTGGGCATGTAGCTTGGAGCTGCCGGACTGCCTTCATAAAGCATCAGCGGCCTTTGCTCTTTGGACTACTAAGCCGGAAAACAACACGTGAGTTGATATATTTCTCCTATGTTAACTTACTTCTAATGCAGCCAATGCTTCTCTTAACTCCTTTTTTTCCTTACGTTAATATTGTCAGGTTATTTTGCTCAGCTCAGGAAGGGCTTCTAGAACTCAGTGTTGAAGACTATCTCAATTAAAGTTCTTACATTGACAGATTCTTCCTATTTTGACTTCAATCATCTGGAGGTAACTAGAATATAGCACAAATGGGCGTCATCTGATTGAACAGGTTAAAACTACTTGACTATCCCAGAAATAGCTCCTCCTAACCTTCATCCCTCTGTTCTTCTTCTTGAACAGCATCTCGGCCAACCTGAAGTCTACGGTGTACTGCCACGCCATCGCTGAGGCAGGGGAGCAGGAGTGGACCTTTGCTTGGGAGCGCTACCTGACCTCCAATGTCGGGTCGGAGCGGGAGATGCTGCTGTCAGCCCTAGGATGCTCCAAAAAATTGTGGATTCTCTCAAGGTAGTGTTCTGGGCTAGCAATATGATTAGGAAAGGCATGGTAACTCGTAATAGGTAAGGTTCTGGGCTAGCTATATGATTAGGTAATACATAGTGACTCGTAATAGGTAGGGTACTGGGCTAGCTATATGATCAGGTCTAAAACAACAGACAGCTCTCAATTCTGCTGTCTAGGGGCAAATCCGGTGTTTATAAGGACCTGTGTACAGCTCTCTTTGTGAGTGCCTTGGCTCCGCCCCTAAGTCGTAGTTTTGGTTCGCTAACTCCAGTAGTTTCAGAGATGTTGGACAGGTGATTGGCAAAGCGGGGGAGTGGGGGAAGTAGGGTTAGCGTGGGAATACAGGTAGTGACAGGTAATCTCAACTCGTAGCGATACAGCCCCTTGGGATGGGGGAAGGGGGAAGGGATGGCATGGAACAATGTGTTGGGGTCGCGTGGTGATGCCGCGTGTATGGGACCGTGGGAAAGTCAAGAAGCGGATGGGAAACAGTGGTAAGGAAAAAGTTGTGAAAACGAGATTTTGGGGTATGGGGTATGAACATCGCCCAATAGTCCAAAGAGGGAAAATGTGATTCATGCATGGGAGTGATCGTCGCCAGAAAACATAAACACAATAATGCAATAGAGTTTAGGATCGAGGATTCACAATACTATAATTAAGATAAAGTGATGAAGTTAGCATATGATGGTTTGCATGATTTGAAAGTTTTCCATTGGAGGAAATCAAGCATCACAGATCATTTATATAAACAAGTATATCTTTGTTTGATCAATTTCTATTATGCAATTTTGAAAAAAACAAAGTATGTGAAGATGTAATGTGCTCTCAGGTGCTCCCGGCAACTTTGGATTCTTTTAAATTACCCCATAAAGATATTGGTTTCAGGGGAATATAATCAATGTATCTTGAACAATTTGCATGGTCAAAAACAATTCAGCAGAAGCAAAGTTAATCAAGCATCCTCTGCAATTTGTTAGTAGACACATTTCCCTTAAGGTATTGTAATAAAACGGTAACCCTCTGCAGGTACCTAGAAATGGCCTTCAACGACTCCAGTGGCATCAGGAAGCAGGACGCAAATCGAGTCTTTAGTTCCGTGGCCATGAATGAGGTTGGGCGCCCACTGGCATGGACATATCTGCAGAACAACTGGGACCACATATACGGCTAGTAAGTTAATGCAGCATCACATAGGGCATTTTATGTATACAGATTGTCAGTTCAAGTGGTCACACATAGCTCTTTCTCTCCAAGTAACAATTAAATGGAAGACCTAGCTTACAATGTCTGACTCTTTTTGGTATTATAGTAAATAAAGATAGTTAACTGGTCAATGAGATTTGAAGGGTTTCAGATATCTAAACAGTCGCTAAGAATCAAAGAGATGCAACTGATCGAGGAAGGTGGGAATTTATAGTTGTCCGAGTGGTTGGGGTGGTCATCAGAAGCGTTTATTGCTAGAAGTATTTGTCCTAGAAGTTCTACATTGAGAAATTTAACATTTCAGAGATTCATCTGCATTGGTTTTGGCAACTAAATTGAAGTTAGATTATAATATCTGACTAAAGAAGCTATCTGCGAAATGTTGTCAATAAAGTGCTCTTCCTCATTTGTGTTTATATTCATTCTGTCAACTCTTCTAAGTTATTTCAACAATTTAGAAGTTGTTTGACCAAATGTGATGAAAACATTTAACTGGAAAAAACGCTCATGTCATTCGGGATTTATCATGTGAATTGGACAAAGATCGGTTGTATGGTCAAGTGACAAATAGTATCAAAGCAAACTTAGGCCTAATATCAACCAAACCCTGAATGTTATCTACATACTAAGTATATATTTCATTTCAATTCTGTGTTTATTACTGATTGTGACTAAAACGGATATTTTTTTTTTCTAATTCCAGCTTTGAACGTATCGTGAAGCAGATGATCCGAACAGTGACCCACAACTTCAACACAGAGACGCAGCTCAATGAGGTAATATTTTGGAAAGGAAATAGTGAATCATTGGGTATATTGATTGTGATTTACTATTCTATCTTTATATATATAATTACTACCAGTATGCCTTGAAAATAGTAAAATAGTATGGACACTTTAATTACCCTGTCCATACAGGGTAATTATTATTATTATTGACCGTGCATATTCTCACAATGTCTCTTTTGTCGTCCGAAGCCAATCACCAGTCAGACCTGTCCTCCTTGGCTCTAGATATGGCTCAGATGGTGGAACAGACCAGACAGAGCGTGATGTGGACAAGGGCACACTATAAGGAAATGTTAGTTCACCAATTCTCCTTTTCCTAATTTTCCACTTTCCCATGTCATCTCTCCTTTTTTTCTCCCATTTTCTCTATCACACCAACTTTCTCTTTCCTTTTGACATTTTCCCACACCATTTCTCCATTCTTTTGTTTTCTGTGTCCCCATTCCCTCCCTCTATCTGTCCATTTGTATTTGATAACTTCTCCCTTCTCTCTCTATCTGCCCTAGTTGCTGTCGTTCCAAGCCAGCCACAAGTCGGACCTCTCTTCCTCGGCTCTAGACATGGCGCAAGTGGTGGAGCAGACTAGACAGAACGTGGAGTGGAAAAGGACGTACTATAAGGGCATCCTGGACTGGCTGGACCACCGTAGCTACGTCAGGAGGCTCCCGGCGGCGTAGAGACCTCTATATTCTCCAGAAGTGAACTATTAATCATCCCTCGTCATGCTAAAGGTTCTTTGTATGCTGAATATATTTGTATAAGTATAACCAGAATTTAGTTAAATAAAAGTATGTATGTAAAGTATGTAAAAGTCCATGTATTGAAGGGGTTAGCTGCTTAACCCTTAAAGAGCAGATAAAACCTCCAGAATTCCTTTCAGTGCCCTCCGGTTAACGTCCTGAGAGGTTTTGCACTCCCCCTCCTGAATGCACAGGTCTGGGGAGACATGTGGTGGTACCTACTTAGTTGTCTAAGTTACTAGGACACAGCCGGGGTGATGGCCCACTTACACTCAGTCACGCACGAACAATTTAAAGTGAACGTACATGTGTGCAAGCAATCTGACCTCAATCACTCCACCCCCATTGTGAAATAGCCAATGGGTTCATCGACCTTATCCAAGCTCCCGTCGCTGCCCACTTGTGTTATTGGCATGTAAACATACAGTATGTTATAAGAAAATATAAACAAAGTGAAAATTTTCTCTGTAAAAAAAACATGCCCTGAACTCCAAACGAAGAAGAAATCTACGACACAGTAAGCGGTCTGAAGACAGATAACTCGACCCAAGTCTCCAACACAAAAACATACTCATTCTCTTTCGTCACTGTCAAGGCCACAGATCAGCTTTGAACAAGATGTTGGTGTCTCCGTAGCGGCCAGAACAGGTATGTTCTTCCACACATTTTTCTTCTCCCTTAACCTTTTGTTTCACATAGCTAGAACGAATTGAAAAAGGCAACAAATTATGAAAGTGCCCGCTCAATAGGCCCTTAAAATTCCAAACTAGCCGACCATAAGAGGCTAACTATAATTTTTAAAAATTATCTGTAGAATTGTCTGTGTAACATCACCTTCACAGCCCATCCACTTGGGAGTTTTTGTTGTTGAGTTTAGTGCCAGGCAAAGAAATCATCATGCATTTTATCATGAAAATAGTAGAACCACAGTGGCCCCTGGGAAACAGGAAATTCCGTCAAGGATCCAACAGGGGCCTCTCTAGGGCAGGAATGCAATGGAGATGGTTAAGCGATAAATGAAGACTCCAGGCAGGTTGAAGTACCAAGATGATGAGAAGAAGCAAGGACAAGTTAATTAAACCACACCTCAGAGGGTGGCCCAGAGTACCGATGGGAAATTAGGGACCTTGCCAGAACATCAAAATATGTCACACATTTTATGGGTCCAGAATCAACCCCTACAGTCTTGGGATGGGCCAGATCCCACTACTCCCAAAGATTACAGTGAGCATCAAGGATCGAAAGCTGGTAATGAGGCATGATCACAAGACTGAGCAGAACAGCATACAAGAAAAAGATAAAGCAAGGGGAAAGGACGCAGAATCGTCAATGCAGGAGTCAAACACCTGAGATGACTTGAGATCGCCCCAACGTAACCACAGATTCGTCAGCAACTAAAAGAACCACAGACAGCGATCAGGCAGTAACTCTCAATTGGGAGTTACCTATAGTTCAACCATTGGGAAGGCAAAACTAAACATCCCAAAGTCAAAATTACTATAATGTTCCTTTCACTTGTGCTTGACTTATTTCTACTAAACACCCTTAATTTCAGTTGATATGCAAACTGAGCAGTGTGAAAAGTGAAGCGTGAACATAATTACCTGTTTTTCTTAAACGTCTCAGGGGTCAAGTTTGTTAGTCAAAAGCTTGTTATACTTAACTTACCATCTAAGGACCATGCTTTCTATTCTTGCAATTCGATTTTGAAGTATTAACGAACTTAATTGAGATACTAAGATATCCACTTGTTAGGTTATTGGCGGTCATGACTCACTTGCCGAGGAGAAAGGGTAGTCTGTATTGTTTTAGTTATTTGTAAGGTTTTAGACTTATACCAAAACCAGAGGAGAAAGCTAGATATCATATTATGAGTATGTAATATAACATTAGGCAACAGCCAAATCCAAAGTACACAATAACAGTATGCACGCACATATAAACGAAATATAAAATATCTAAATGTGTATGTCAATGCGGTGGTAGAATGTGTATGTGTAAATGTGTTTAATTTTACCCCTAACATTATTGCATATAATATAGGATACGGTATATGATCATATAAGGATCGATATTTGTTCTTACCTTCAACATTTAACATACTGTAGAAATACATCACACAGAGTTATATTTTATTGTTAAATATGGATCATTCCTGTGCATTTTATGCACAGTAAATGTTCTTATTTAGTTTTTTTTTCAGTATATCTTACTGTAATTACTAATCTATCTATATATTATATTGTATTTTGTATATCTTGTAAATAGTGACAATTTCATTCCTCGTGTCTCATATGTAAATTTTGGCATTTTATATATTGTCTTTAATTAAATGAATGTTTAAGTTTCCTGCATATCATTACCATAAAAGAAAAACAAAGAACAGTTGCTTGCCGTTAAGATTTAATAATACAATGAAAACTGTTAGGGCCTTACCTTACCTTGTTTTACCTGGTATTAAACTGACAATATGGTGTGTGTGAATATATATGTGTATCTTAGAGAGAGAGAAAGAGAGATATTTTATCTTAAAATCAATTAGTGGTTCGCTCGCTTTACACCTAGTATAATGTTCAGTCAAAGAGGAGTGCAACAAATATAAAAGTCAAGCCATCAAATTTTCAGCAAGACATGTTTGCATTAACATAGATCTATATTCAACAGTTGGTATATATAATATAGTATCTTTACAATTCAATAACGATTTGTTATCGTTAACCGTAAGACAAATATATTCAACCAGCCATCGAAGTAAGGAGGAGCACTGTACTGACAATGTTTCGCTTATAATTTCTTTTAAAAAGAGTGTTAGGTCAGTTTGTCAGTCTCACTTTCCAGCATTGTGTCAAGGAGATTCCCCTTTATCTGAGTCAACAGTATATTTTTACTTCCAAGATGTTTCTTAGACTGAAACAATTATTCTTTTGGATCAGTGTTTACAGAATCTGGCACAGTACGTACGTATGTATATACAATATGTAGGTCACCAGCTATATGCGACCAGGTTGTGCTTACCAGGCTTCGTCTTGGACATACTAGGCTAACACATGGTTACCTAATGTCTCTACCTAGATCTCCACCTCCCTATTGCCAGCAATGTCATACAGTTCTTACAATTCCCCATATATTGTGCAAATGGCCGTAACTTTAGGTATGAACGTTTGCGTTATCTCCAGAACCGTTCCCTTTCCGAATTGTTTTGTGACTCCCCTACCTTTACCTTTGCATCGCTCCGTTCCTATCTTCAAGCCATACATGTATTCCATGACTTATAACTGACCTACCCTTGCATCTCCGCTTCCCATACTTGGTCTCCTAGCCTTATAAGTGGCCTCTGGCTCAGTAGGCTAGAATAAAATCTTTATCATCATCATCATCATCACCAACTATAAGCGAAACATTGTCATTAATTTTGCTAAAAGAAAGTGTCTACTCAAGGGATTTTATGATTCAATTATGAGATGTATGGTAGCATATCTTTCTTCCAGTAGTGTGTGCAAGATGATATTGTGAGGGCAGTTGAGGTCCATCCATATAGCAAAGTGGTTAACACAAACACGTCCTCACAGAGCACATGTTTAACTACGGGTCTATATAATTATAATAGTTGGTCTTGAGTTTGGTAGCATATATCTTTGTTACTGTATCCAATAATACATGTGATGCTAGTTGCATTTCATCCAGGCTAGGTTGAGTTTAGCATATATTCAAGCAAGTCTGCACAACGAACATGTCTAGCCACGGGTCTTTATCTTTCTTATATGTTGGTCCTGAGCACGGTAGCATATCCTTCTTCCTGTAGCCAGTGGTAGATGTGGTGGTAGTTGTGGTCCATCCATTCTATGTTGTCTACTGTGGTTCTTACTGCCTCTCTCAGAACCTTTGATTCAGCAAGGCCTCCCAGGTGCTGTGCTTTGAACGTCTTCAGCTGAGAGGAACATAAACAAAAATTCCTTCAATGAATAGAAGAAGTCAATGTTGCTGTATTAATTATGAAGTTCAAATACACAATCAATAAACAAATGCTTAACATTATATTTATGATTTCTTTTGAAATTGGTCAGTAGCAAAAGTTGTGTAACAAATTTATAAGTATAAATATAGTTTTCTCTTTGGGTTTATCCATATAATATCTTCATTAAATACCTGATTAATGTATATATAATAGTCAAGCTTTCCTTTAGGTGTGTTAGAGACGAAATTAACTTCAAAATTCAAGAGAAGTGATGCTTCATGACAGTTAACCACAGGGTAAATATTTGTCAGGACCAATAACTAACTCGTGGGGCAAGCCAACCATTTATATATTTACGTATATAATTTATTGTTTACCATAATAATTCAGATCTGGCGGCTTTTGAATTAAAGTTCAATTCGAATTTAGCCAAAAACAATAATCTAAATTTAATCCAGTTGTTGATACCAAAGCAAAGGAATCCAGATATGTTGTCATAAAAAGATTCAAATAAAAGATTGACATAAGAGGCAAAGGCATAATTTTCACTTTATTACAGCAAAAATTATACCTTTTTTTCGCTTAGAAAGGATGTGTAGCAATGAGAGGGTTACTGGAGGTAGCTTTTATTTTGTTGACTTCTAGATGGTCCCCTTATTATGAGTACATTTGCATAGTGTTAGCCAGAATATTACTGAAGGGGTTAAGCGGTGGCAGCGGTGGGATACAAATTAACACTTTCAGTAAACACGGACACTTTTCTTCCTTTTAATCTTGCTAGACTAATTATATTTAGTTCAACCGTCTTGTCTTAGTACCGTGCCGTCCTTTCAAATTTATTCTGGCTACTATTAGATGATTTTATTCAGTTTAAAAAGGGCCTCTAGCAATTAGCAGGCTTTGAACTATCCCACTTAACCTTGTTTTTTACTACCTAAGATCATTCTTAAACTGCACAAAATCGTCTAAATATAGCAAGACTTAAATAAATTAGACGTCACCGGTACAGTGGGGGTTAAGAAGAAATTTTGGAATTCAGAGAGTTAATAGGGGACTCCTACTGGACTGCACCATGTAGTGAAACCTGGCTGTCTCCATCTAAGGATGTACTGTAGCTTCATATTTTAGAGCCATATAAATAGGCCCTTGTGTTAGTGTTTCATTGTTCTCAAGCAAAAAGAAATATATTCACCTCCTCATGCCACAATCATAAGCCAAGTTTCGGTAAATATGAATAAATAATATAGACTCGAAATCGCTCGCCAGGAAAAAATCAACACCTAAATGGCACGAAAGGTCTTATAATTGACAACAAAATCCCCGCCGTTGGGGAGCCACCTTGTCGTGGTGGCGGGGCTCGAAGCGGGGTCGCTGTCATCCACTCTTCGGAGCAGGGATTACAGCGGCGTCGTGGACGAAGTACCCCCCCGTCGTCTTTGGGATAAGCGGAACCTTCCGGTGACGGCGTTTTTCTGGTTCCCGATTTTGACCTCGCTTTGCGGAGGGTTTCCTCCTCCTTTTTCACTAAATTGTGCCGGCTAGGCTCAAGACGCCTTCCCTCGCTGAGTGGGGAGTTCTGACTCCTATCCGTTTACAGGGGCAGTGGCAGCTAGCTCACTGCACGTGGGGGTTGGTACCGGGGGCGGCGGCGCGTTCGCCCGTGCTGTCGCTCCATGGACCGCCCATCAGTGAGGCCCGGTCTCGGTTTCCGGGGGTCCGGTCTACCTTCCTGGTGGGTTTCCTGGCTTCTGTCCGGCTGCCCTCCATTACGTACAGATTGGGGATGTTTGCAATTAATTTTGCCCACAGTCCCAGTATAGCAGTTTTGCCTAAGCTAGGCCTCTCTGTACGTAGTGGTGCTATCCCCCCTTGTCTAGGGGGGTAGGGTATGGGGATGAACCCCCTAGGACCTGCCCCTGTTTGTGCCGTCGGTGTGGGGGTCGGAGCTTCCTGCCTCGCGACGGGGGGCTCTGTTAGCTCTTATGGTACGCTCTTTATTTTTGCTTTGTTTCTGATTTTTCTTTTCTTTTTCTTCTTTTTCTTCCCCTTGGTTAGTTTTTCTTTCCTTTTTCGTTTTCCGACAAACCGAAATTAGAATAGTAAAAACAACTTGGGTCATCATGGTCCGTCCATACAACCCCACTACCCCGGACCAAGCTAAGGCGCACCCTGTCCCCGTCCCACGCGATCTCACGGACTCTCCACCTGACCTTTCTCAACTCTCTGGGGCTTCCGCCCTAGGCGCATCCGTACCTACTAGTACCGTACCAGCTCAAACCTCTGACTCTCTCCTCATTGACCGCTCTCCGGCGCCTTCCTCGGCTTCGACTTTGGTAGACGTGGAGTGTGTCACCTCTCTTTCCGATTCTTCATTAGTTCAGCCTGCTCTTTCTTCTACAGCTTCCTCTTCCATATCCCTCCCCGCTCCGCCAGTTCAGCCCTCTTCTCTTCCGTCGTTTGCTATCCCTTCTACTGCATCTGCCACTCTTCCTTCCTCCATTGCTTCCTCATCTCACATCGTCACTTTCGAACCATATTCTCCTTCTTTTTCTTCTTCTTCAGTTCCTTCGCCTTCGGTTCCATCTACTTCAGTTTCTTCTTCTGCTCGCCCTTGTTCTTCTATTCTTCCTCTCTCCGATCTCTTTGCCCCTGCCGATTTTGTTAAATTCTTTTCTATCCCCGCCTCAGCCCCTCTTGCCGGAGATGACCTTCTGTTCCACCTCAGTCTCCTTCAGAGGGTGGGCAAGGATGTCACTTTCCACTCTCGTCATGATCATTCCCGTCTAGTTACAGTGCAAAACGAGAGTCAGGCTGCTGCTATGGCGGCCTTTGCAGATCCCAACGGTACTCCCATCCCTGCTTTTAAAGACCAAAGAATAAACTCGTGCACAGGTACTGTCCTGATCCCTTCTTATATCCAACTCGGTGATCGGGACTTCAAAGATTGTGCCGACCTTATTGGGAAGGCCGTTGTTGCTCAAGACCATGTTGTAATTAATATTGTCTGTTACACCATCCAACCTCGCCACAATCGCCGCTATCCCTCTAATATCGCTAAAATAACGTTCGATGGTAATATTCTCCCTTCTCACGTTATTGTCGGTGGTACTCGCATCGACGTCTTAGAATCCCTTCCCCGCCCTCAGCAATGCAGGGGTTGCTGGCGTTTTGGCCATCCCGTGAAATACTGTCGCTCTCTCAACCCCGACTATCCTACATGCCCGTACTGTGCGCAACCTGGCCATATTGCTGATGAATGCCCGTCTACGACCCCCTGCTGCCTCAACTGTAAAGCCTCCCATCCTGCCTATTCCCATGATTGCCCCGTTTACAAATTTGAATCTGAAGTTACAATTCTTAAAGCAAAACAAGGCCTTACTCACTCTGCTGCCCGTAAGGAAGCTCTTCGCCTGGGCTTCTCACCTCGTCCGATTTCTGCGCTTATCTCTCACCCTCCCGTCTCTTCTTCCGCTCCCTCCGTTCCGCTTCCCTTGTCCTCGTCCTCCTCTTCCTCTACTTCCTCTGTTCCGCTCTCTGTCCCTTCTTCCCTTACTTCTACGCCTTCGGTTTCTTCTGTCTCCACTCCTCCTATTACTGTCTCTTCGTCTTCTATCCCTTTGTCTAACTCTTTCTCTGTGCTTGACTCTTCTACTCCTACTTCTGTTTCCTCTCCTTCCACTTCCTCTACTCGCCCTCGCCCCTCTTCTTCTGGTTTGGCTCAACGCCCCACCCGCCAGCGGTCCCATCCCAAGCCTTCCTCTAGTTTCTCCTCCTCCCTCGTCTCGTGGTTCCCTTTCCTTCCGGTCTCCTGTCTCTACCAAACGGATTTCCAAAATTCCTTCCCGTACCTCCCGTTCTCCCTCTCCCCACTCCTCTTCTAAACGCAGGGACTTCCACCGTAATGTCCGGAGTCCGAGTCCCGGTGAGAAGAAGAAAAAGAGGTTGCCTCCTTCCTCCACCCCTCCTTCCTCCTCCTCTCCATCTCTTTCTTCTTCTTCCTGCCTTCGCCCTCCCTCTGACTTAAACATGTCCTTTGAGTCCATTCCCAAGATTCGAGCCTTTCTCGATTCTTCTCGTCCCCCGCCTCTTACCGTTTCAGCTGACATTCATCCCGTCCCCTCTACACTGCCCCTTACCCCTCAACCGCCTCCTCCTTCCCCTGTCCCCCCCTCTTCCGTCTCTACCCCTTCCCAACCTTCTTTTCTTCCTTCTGTCTCTCTTTCGTCCTCTGCCCTTCCCTCTTCTCATTCTGGCCCTCCTCTTTCTTCTTCTCTTTCGCTGTCAAGCCTCCCTATGCCCCCCGGTTTTCGGTCCTCCCCTTTGCCTCCTTCTCTTCTGTCTCCCCGTTAACCCATCCACCTCTTCATTGTTGTACATAAGTGTGTATTTTTCCCTTTATCATTATTTGTATTTATCTGTCTCCCCGTTCGCCCATCCGACTCTTCATTGTTGTGCATAAGTGTGTATTCTTCCCTTTCTTTTTTTGTTGGCTTTTGCCTCCTTTTAATTCTCCACGTTATCCTCATTCACCTTTTCTTAGTTGTACATAAGTGTGTGTGTTTTACCTTTATTGTTATTTGTGTATATTTCTTTCCTTCTATGTGTGTCCTTCCTCTTTTTCTGTGCGTTCTTCTTTTCGGTGGCTTTTGCCTCCTTTTATGGTTTTCTTTTGTCTGTTTTCGTTGTTGTTTTTTCGTCCTTTAGTCTCCTCTTAGTTTCTTTTTTCTTTTTCTTTTATTATGTCCATTTTGCAGTGGAATCTTCGTAGTCTTAATGCTCAAAGGATTGACTTACGTTTTCTTCTTTCTCTTCACTCCCCTAAGGTCGTTTGTCTTCAGGAGACTCGTCTTTTCTCTCCTGTTCCCTTTCCTCATTACTCTTTTTATAGTTCTCCCCACTCTCTCCATGATACTTGTCTTCTTATTCATCGTTCTGTCCCTTTTGAAGAGCTGTCCTTTTCTACTCATTTCCCTTGCACCTTTGCTAGAGTCTATCTTGACCGCTGGTTAACAGTGGTTTCTGTGTATTTGTCGCCTTCTCTTCCCATCGATTTTACCGAATTCTCCGAGATTTTATCTAAGTTGCCCACTCCATTCTTAGTCCTTGGTGATTTTAATGGTCGGCACACCTTGTGGGGTGACAATGTTATTTCACCCCGGGGTCGTCGGCTTGAACCTTTTCTCTCGGACCGTACTCTTTTTATCCTTAATTCTGGTGCTCCTACTCATTTTGATGCTCGGACTCGTACGTTTTCCTGTATCGATCTTTCCCTGTGTTCCCCTTCAGTTTCCCTTGATTTTCATTGGTCAGTTCTCGAGAATTCTCACAATTCCGACCATTTTCCCATTCTCCTTTCTCTGACTACCTACTCTCCTACTCCTAACTCCCCTCGTTGGTGCTTCCAGCGGGCGGACTGGTCTTCTTTCGCTTCCCTTACTGTTCCTTCTTTGCTTCCTCCTCCTTTCTCATCGGTCCGTGTCATGCTCTCGTTTTTTCTGGATCTGGTTTTCGGTGCTGCTTTGACGTCCATTCCCCAGACGTCTCGCCCTTTCTCGTCTAAATGCGTCCCTTGGTGGTCTCCTGAGTGTTCCAGGGCCCTCCGGGTTAAACAGACGGCTTGGAAAAGTTTTCGCCGTAAGCGTCTCACCCCTGCTTCTCAGGAGTAATTTTTTCTCTTTCGCCGTGCATCTGCTCTTTTCCGTCGTACTACCAAAGCCGCTAAACGCCGGAGTTGGGAGTCCTATGTTTCTTCTATTACGTCTCGCACTCCTGTCGCTTCGGTTTGGAAACGTATTCGTAAGATCTCTGGTAAACATCTTCCCTTCCGTGCTCCAGTCCTCCGCATTGATGGTGTTTCTGTGGCAGACTCCGAAACAATTGCTAATCGATTGGGCTCGTACTTTAGCTCAGTTAGCAGTGGTTCTCACCTCTCTGCTGAGTTTCACTCGCTTAAAGTCGTTGCGGAAAGTACTCCAATTACTTTTAGTCTTTCCTCTGACGAATCCTATAATGCTCCTTTTTCCTCAACTGAGTTACGCACCGCTCTCCGTGCCTGTAAGAACACTTCTGAGGGTCCTGATGGTATCCATTATCTCATGCTCAAACATCTTTCCTCGCAAGCTCTGGTCTTCTTGTTAGCTCTCTATAACAAGATTTGGTCTTCTGGTGTTTTCCCTCCCTCTTGGGGTACTGCCCTGACCATACCTTTTCTTAAACCTGGCAAGTCTGGGTTCTCCCCACAGGACTATCGCCCTATTGTCCTTACCAGTTGCCTGTGTAAACTCTTTGAACGTATGATTAACGCTCGTCTCATGTGGATTCTTGAGTCGCGCCATTTGTTGTCTTCTTCCCAGTTCGGGTTCAGACGTGCTCGTAGTATGCTTGACCCCCTCATTCGCTTGGAATCTTCTATCAGGACAGCTTTTGCTCGTCGTCAAACTGTCATTGCTGTTTTTTTCGATCTCGAAAAAGCCTATGATTCTACCTGGAAGTACCACATTTTGCGTCAGCTCCGTTCTTGTGGCATTTACGGTAATCTAGGAGTCTTTATTCAGAATTGTCTTTCTTCTCGGTCCTTTCGTGTCAGAGTCGCTTCCCACTTATCTCGTCTTTACCCTCAGTTGGAAGGTGTCCCTCAGGGTTGTGTCCTGAGTACCATCCTTTTTCTCATTGCTATCAATGGTATCGTGTCTTCTCTTCCTGTCGGGGTTCGGTCTTCCTTGTACGTCGACGACTTTGCGATTTACGCAGCCGAGTCAGATATTGCCGCTTTACATCTTCTTATCCAATCCGCTATTCTGGCTGTTTCTTCATGGGCAACCCGCCACGGGTTCCGTTTTTCCACCTCCAAATCCTGCGCGATGTCCTTTACTCGTTGCCATTCTATTCCTCATCCTCCTCTTACTGATTATGGTACTGCCCTCCCTTATCGTTCCTCTACTACTTTTTTGGGTCTTACTTTTGATTCTCGTCTTAATTGGTCCGCTCATGTTTCTTCTCTCAAGGTTGCTGCCTTACTCCCCCTCCGCCTTCTTCAGTCCTTGTCCCACCTCACTTGGGGTACTGATCGAGCGCTTCTTCTTCGGCTTCATACGGTTCTTGTCCTCTCTAAGTTGGATTATGGCTGTCAAGTTTACTCTTCAGCCTCTGATTCTGTTCTCCATGCTCTTGATTCTGTTCATCACTCTGGTCTTCGTCTTGCCCTTGGTGCTTTTCGTTCCTCTCCTGTTGAAAGCCTCTATGCTGAGTCTGGTTTCCCTTCTCTTTATCGCCGTCGGGCTCTCCTGTCCCTTCGTTCTTACGCTCGCCTTCAACAATTCCCATCTTCACATCTTTCCCTTCCCCCTTCGGTCGTTGCTACTTTTTCGTCTCACCCCCGTCTTGGTTCTCCATTTTCTGTCCGCATGCTCTCGCTGCTCGCATCGTGCTCTTTCCCTGTTTCTAACGTCCTCCCTTTCCGCTTTTGCTCTTTTCCCCCCTGGCTTTTCCCTCGTCCTTCGGTTTGCCCTTCCATCCTCCCTTGTTCCAAGTCCTCTACTTCTCCCCTCGTTCTTCGGTCTCGTTTCTTAGATCACCTCTCTCTTCACGCTACAACCACTCCTGTGTTTACTGGTGGCTCCAAGACGTCGGTAGGCATGGGGTTTGCCGTCCTTTTTCCCACTTGCTCGTATCAATATTCTTTACCTCCCGTTGCCAGTATTTTAACTGCTGAACTTTATGCTATTTTTATTGCCCTCCGTTTTATGTGTTCCTTCCCCTCCTCGTCCTTTACTTTGTTCTCTGATTCTCTCAGTGCTCTACTTATCTTACAGTCCTCCCCTGCTCTACACCCTTTAGTTCTTTCCATTCAGGAATGGCTTTTCCGCCTTTCCGTCCGCAAAAAGCTTGTACATTTTTGCTGGGTTCCCAGTCACGTTGGCGTTTGCGGTAATGAGCGGGTTGATTGCCTTGCTCGTTCTGCTGCCGTGCGGGGTACCCGCTCCTCACTTGCTGTCCCGGCCTCTGATTTCTTCCCTGCCTTGTCCAGGTTTCTTTGGTTGAGGTGGCAGACTCAGTGGTCCACTATCTCCGTTAATAAACTTCGTTCTGTCAAACCGTCCGTTTCTGGGTGGTCTGATCCCTCCCACCGTAATCGCCGATGGGAGACGGCTTTGGCCCGTCTCCGCATTGGCCACACCAGACTTACCCATTCGTTTTTAATGTCCCGTTCTCCTCCGACTCTTTGCTCGCGCTGTACCGTTCAGCTTTCTGTCTCCCATCTTTTCCTCGATTGCCCCTTATTTTCCGTTGCCCGCACACGTTTCTTCCCTTTTCTGGCTTTCCTCCGCCGGCCGCCATGTCTTGCAGATTTTCTTTCTGAATCTCCCTCGTTTTCTATCTCCCTCGTTTTCTATCTCCCGTATTATGTCCTTCCTTCATCATGTTCGAGTTCTCGATGATATTTAGTTAACTTCCTTCCCGTCTTTAAATATTTCGTGCCATATGGCCTTTGTCGCCTGGTGCGTTGACTTCATTAATGTAATGTAATGACAACAAAATGGGGCGAAAGGTATTAAAATCGCCAAACTAATGGGCCGAACATCTTAAAATCTCAAAGCTACTATGCCAAACATGAGGGAGAAGGGGGTCCATAAAAATCGATTACCTCCCCCTACAGGTGCCTGACCTTCACTAAGTGGTCCATGGTGTTGAGAGCCTTGGTGACCGGCTCCAGCAGGATCTTGATGATGCCCTCGCTAAACCCAAACCTGAAAAAAGGATTGATTAAAAGAGAATATGATAGAGATAAGCGCCTCATACCATACAGTATGAATTGCTCAGCCCTTTAACCATTATGCTACGACTGGGTTAAAATATAGTGCAACTAGTATTCATTTGAAACTATGTATATCTAGCGAGAACGAAAGTATTTCATTTTATGATTATGTGTGGGTGCTTGAAGGGTGACCTGGAAAAGCTATCTGCAAAACGTTGTCACTAAAGTCCTCCTCCTGATATGGTATCATAATACAACACAAGCTGATCAAATAAAACCAACCCTCAACAGCACATGGGCAGGACCTGTTTTGAACTATTTTCATCAGATAACTCCATATTATGCTCTTTTTCTAGTTATATCCTGAACATTTCTTAAACTTAGAAGGACCTGTTCAAAGAGTCATTACTTTTATTATTACTAAATGTTCATTCTAAGTTTTGTAAAGGCATCTAACAATAACAAACACATATTAATTAAATATTTGTTCTCTGATTGTAAGGGTTAAATACTCATGTTGTTAAAATGTGCATACTCACTTTGATGTTAGACTGGGCCAGTTTTGTGTGAGGAAGGACCAGGCTATGTGATGGTTATGTCGCTGTCTGGCTATCGAGCTGAACACCTGTTGATAATAGTATATAGTAAATGATAAGAGGGAAAGCTCATCGTTACAGTCTATGTTCAATGTTGTAAAATGTTTCGATTAAATTACTTCACACCAACAAATGCATATACTCGGAGCATCATTATTCACTGAAATTATTGTTATATGGATCTGAAACTGAAAACAGACATAACTACAACAACCTTGCTAATAAAACACATCATATCACTAAAAATTGACGTACTGATCACACAATGGGGCGATATACAGTTTTTCATCATTTAGAAATTAGATCCAAATACTAACTATACTGGTACTATATGTCCTGTAACAATATTGCCGGTTGGATATTAGGAGTATGGAAATATGTGAATATACAGTTTTTCATCATTTAGAATTTTGTTCCAAAGACTAAACATTACAGTACATCCTGTAACAATATTGCCGATTGTATATTAAGAGTATGGAGGTATTTGAATGTAGAGAGAGGCTTATACAGTTTGTTCATAATTTAGAAGTAAGATCCAAAGACTAAACAATATATCCTGTACTGTGCCACTATTGCCGGTTGTATATTATGAGTATGGAGATTTTTTAATGCAGAGAGAGGCTTATGACACCAGTGGCCCCAATATGGCGGAGGTTTGCCGATCTTTCTAGCTATAAGGTCTCTGCATCTCACCTGGTATAGGTCGTGGCTCCGCATGGGTAACCTTCCTTGGAACACTTCATCCAGATACCTGCAGTACACACCAGGAACATTACTAGGACTCATATTATAGTGTCAACATTCTGTTTCATATACTGTATATATAAGTTATATTCATATTCATTATATTCATTCTTGTTGGTTACACTGACACATTTAGAAGCACCAATATGTCTCATTCAGAGTATTTCAAGGTGTAAGCCGTAATATTTGGTTCCTGGAAAACTCAACCAGAAGACCTAATCAATCCTATTTGGACAGTACCGAGTGAGGTTGCATTAAATGAGATTTACTGGTTGAGCTGTCTGGTCACTCAAGTATTCAACCACCACCCTCCACTCACGCTGCAGTCCTCCATCCATCTCTGCTGCAAGCCAGGGCCCTCAGGAGCTGGTCTTTGTGGTGATTGTCCTGGATGGTGAGGTAGCGGTCCCAGAGGTAAGTCCACTCAGCCTCCCCGCCCTCGGAGATTGCCGCGCAGTACATGGCCTCCCGGTACATCTCTGGAAATGGGCTGGAGAGAGAAGGAGGAGAATAGAGAAAAGTAAAAAGGGAAATTGAAAAGGTCAAAGGGAAGAGGGAAAAAGGCAGAACAGAAGAAGAATAAAAGTGACAACAAATCGGGTTACTGCAACCATTATTTTCAAGAATAATACCTTTGTTTAATGTAAAGTATATGAATGCTTAACAATCTGAAAGTGTTTGAAAGCATTTGGTGATTTTTTTTTTATATTTTGTACAGTTACCATCCAAAATTCTTGAAAAATCTAAAAAGTGTTGATCCAGAGCAGTACGAGTTTCAGTCAGATTAATGTCCATGTGAGTAAAATACCCTATAATACATGTTATATAGTGAACACTGATTAACTCATATGTTACGCAAATGTGAATAGCCATATGTCACGCAAAACAAAACGGGTGATAAGAAATCTTGTTAATTAATTCTTATTATAATGAAAATATTAGGGGGTATAATCGACCCCCGTAAATTTCGAAATATCACCTAAACTGTTGGGTTATTCCCATAGACGTAATTCGATGACGAGCCATGCGTGTGACTGTGTGTGTGTATGTTAGGTGGCGTACTGTTTGTAGAATCATGACTTGGTCTGTAAGTCTCATTGTGACTTTTTCTATCTCCTATATATTTGTTTTTCCTCTTGTCTCCCTCAAGGCTACTGATATCTCTCTTTTTTCATGTGTACTGTACTTACAATTATAGCAAATAGTGTCAGCCTTTTCCTTGTTTCAGTTCTGGAGCCTTACCACTCTTTTGAAAAGCACTACTACCCCAATGGGGCAGATCCATCCCACTCATCCTGTAGGGATTAATGAAGCCCAAATACCTGATGATTATAACCCAACAAGTAATGCTATAAATTTATGTTTCCGATACCAACTTGTTAAACAGAAAGTGTACCATGAACTTAAGACCTCAATTGTACCTCTCTTCAGCTGGGCTGTCCATCCATTGTTGATACTTGGTGGTGGCCTCCTTCAGACAGTCAGAGACCCCCAGGTGACTCGCCAACTTCACCACATCCCGCCGGGCATCAAAACCTCCTAAGGTGTTATGGTCTGGAGTGGCTGTTAGGGGTACCTTCATCACGCGGGAATAATACGGGCCAACTAGGGATGCCATGTACTTCTGCAGCAATCATCGAAGATATTAAGAATATATATTGTAATGCTACTCAATCAAATACAAGCATTACAGACACTGAATTTTCCCACCACCTACCTCCTTCTAACCAGGCCACTAATGACTCCCTCTCTTTATCCTAGCACATTCATCATCTCCTTCCCCTCTCTCTTGTCTACTTACTCTATGTCTACTTACTCTATGGTGTAGCATCTACTCCCCAAGTGCCTCTCAATTGGGGCATCCTTAGGTCCTCCATCAGTAGCCTAATGCTGCTAGACATGCACTCAAAATTCCCTTGCTGTATGGACAATGGAACAGTAATTGTAAATATATTTCAACATCCGCTTTAAATCCCAAGCTGAAATTATGAACTACCAAACATTGACAGTAATATATTTCAATATATACTCTAATGCTCCCATAAACTACACTTCCGATACAAGTTGTGGAATAATAGAAGTACCATTAATAGATTTTGACAGCCATTCGGAATCCTGCAAACACTCTGGTAATACATTTTGAGAGCCACCCTGAATTTTCCATGCATTACAGTAATACATTTTGACACCCAATCTGAATTCTCCATACACTACAGTATATATATTTTGACACCCACTCTGAATCCTCCATATGCTGCAGTGTTGGCCAGCATGGTGTCGAGGAAGGTAAAGGAGGAGAACATAGCCTCCCACACAGGGCGCTGGTTCTCCTGCCACAGGTACCGGAAGAGCTCCAGCACCACCCGGTATGGTACCAACCCTGGGAGAACAAGCAAAAAGTGCATTCATCCTCTCAGCATAAGGGTTTCTTCCTTTTATTTTGGTTATCACAAAACTATTTTAATCACTTTATGAAGGAATAATGGAAGTCAGAGGGTTAATTGAAATATACTTTTCCCTCTTGAATCCTTTTTTTTTTTTTTAGAAATAGTAGTTCTACTGTTCAGTTACTCATTACTAAATAACATACAATAGATATCTTACATAATTGTTACTCTGGTTATGTAGTAGCAGAATTCAGGTAATGGATAAGCTCTGTCAACCTATTTGGATTTAATTTTGAATATTATTGCACATTATATGTAGCTACATCACTATATACTGCTCACGGATGATAGAATAAATGTTTACTGTATATTTGTTACAAACAGAAGGATGTTATTAGCATCAAGAGAACTTACCAACCCTGGCAAGGTTTGTGGCATCATCTATAGTTTGGGCTCTGTTGATGGGATGAATGACAGTGTGGTTGGTAAGAAGTTGTAGAGTGATGAGGTCCCAGTTGTTGGTGTCGTAGTTGACTCTGTAGTAACCGGTCTGTCGGAGGTTGAAGATGACCCAGTGGTCCTTGGTGGGCAGGTCTGGGATGATGAGCTGGTCCTGTGAGTCCTTCATCCACACCTTGGGCTGTGTCTGGCTGAAGTCAGGTCCCAACCCATCTGTATATGTCAGCCCCACCCACCACTTGTAATTGTGTTGGTCCGCGGAGCTGTTCTTCCTTGATAGTAGGAACCGTGTCTGTCAACAACACCAGAGATATTACAATATTAGTGCTGTTATATCATGGTGTATGCTGTACGATGTTATATACTATATAGTGACACCCATTATTGTAATTGTGGAGGTCCTCCGAAATGTTATTTGATAGTAAAACCTTTGTCTGTCAAAGTCCCCAGAGGTCACAGTTTTAATACATTTATAATTTTAGGTCTTCCACCTGACAATGTAATGATATTATACTGAGACCCACAACCTGTAGTTATAACTGTGTGAGATCTCCAAGTTGTTATTGCTTGATAATAAGAACTGTCTGTCATAAGCAGGAGTATGATAATATTAGTGTTATTATATGATGGGGTTAATACATTATAAGCTGACTTCCATACTATTAATCTGTGATTTCTCGGAGTTGTCCTACCTTGATAAAAGGAACTGTGTGCCATTGCCAATGGGCAGTTAGTTGTATACTATAATGCAGTTGTGTGCTATGTGTGGAAGCTAGTGGAAGTTAATTGCACTGAGTATGACCATCTGACCATTTACCAACCTGCGAGACAGAAGCAGAGGTACCGTCAATACTCCTCTCCACCTTAATGACGGGATAGCCTGTTTGTAGCGTCCAGGTGTTCATGATGGTCTTGACAGTGAGGGAGGGAGCCAGTGTACCGTCCTGGTGTCCAGCCTCAGTCAGGTGCGTCCACAACCCCTCGGGGGAACCATACTTATACTGACTACAGAAATGGACATCAGACATTTTATGTAATATCGAAGAAAGTTATGCACTTAATTAGCCACTGACTACTTTAACGTTTATCATTGAACATATTGACGATTCTTCATGTTCTAGGGAAACGAATGTAGACATAATTATTATTTCCTTGGGAGGTATTTGGTGTCGGGAGTGAAATCAATCAACTAGATGATTTACACTTTTCTTTGTCCTAAAGAAGGGTTACAATAAATTGTTATCAAAGCAATATAATTTTCCATTAACCTTATTTATACTGATTAGAAACAAGGGAAAAGAACTTAGGAATAAAACACAATCATACTTTTCATTGTCCGGAGAACGAAATGCTAGAAATTATAATCAACAAACTGATTGACCATATATAAAGCAATACTGACTAGTGACCAAGGTGTGTTATTAAATAGATGGAGACCTAATTAATGCGCGTGGATGTGTATGGGTGTGTGCAGGTATGTTAAATATGTTTATGTCTTATTATGGACCTACTATGACTGCAGGAAGCTGTTCGGATCTCTTCTAAAGATGTGTGTGTGTGTGTAAATGTGTATATGTGATAAGGAAAATAATTTGTGCCCTCATGAAGGTGGCCTGGGACAATGTATGTGTGCGTATGTATGTATGTGACTGCGTATGTGTGATAAGGAAGACCTACTGTGCCTGCAGAAAACTGTTAAGACCTCTCCTGAAGGTGGCCTGGGATAGCATGGCGTCTAGCATGCCAAAGATAGCAGAACCTGGTAACAAATGGTAACATAGAAACATTAATATCATCCTAAATATAAACAAAGCCTTGACAGCATTACATACAGTCTCACATTCACAATGCATGCTTGTACAGTCGTGGACAGCAATACCAATATTACAGAATTATACAAATGGGTTAGCGAGCATTCAATAATAGGCTTTTCTCTGTTTGATTGTTCGACAAAGAGTTAATCGCAAATTTATATTCACGGCTGTATAACTAACAAGATATAAACATGAGACAAGTGCTGTACGTGAAAGGGTGACTGGAATTGGTGCACTCACATTTTTAAGTAGTTAACCCTTTCAGTATTCGAGGACTTGTGTCTTCTTTGTAGTTTGGATATCATTAGACGATATTAATTATTTTATTCAGTCTAGGAAGGAATTCTGGAAGTCAGAAGGTTAATTAGAATAGTCTTTACTCCTTTGATTACTATAATTCCTTCCTAAGCTGCATAAAATCATCTAATAATAACCACAATATAATGAAGAAACATGTCTTCGTATCCTGAATGGATAATATAGTCAGCCCTGCACTTTGTACAGTCGCGCTAATAAGTGATGTCTGGGCACCAAGTATGGTTTGATCAATAATTGGTATCAACAATATATAAGCTTCATTTCTTCATATTGAGTGAAATATACAAACATGTTCCTACACTTACCCACCCTATTCAACATAACATACATTAATACAGCACAGAGCAAGCTGGTACATGACTTATTAGCGCAACTGTACTGTACCAGGTTCACGTCTTGATAACTAACTTGGTTCACGACTCTAACCTTTATCGTAGACCAAAAAGAGGAGTGCCTGGATGATCTGTTCCGGGGGGAGGTCTGGGGGTTGAAGGGACATCTGGTGGCCGAGGAGACTGTCCTTCCTCAGAGCCCCCCGCCTCCCTCGAGCCAAGTCCTCCCACTGGTACTCCCAGCCCAGGTCATCCCATGGTAGGAGCTGGGGGTGAAAGGGAGAGTTAAATGAGTATTAAGGTTAAGAAAAATGGACAACTTGAACACACGCATAACAACACGCAAACCACGCACACATACAACCACCTGACTGCCACTATGCATATATGGGGATAATGCCCACAGTTCCTAATAGATGAAGGCGAGATTGAGAAGTGGGATTTCGTCGTACATACATCCATAGTCCATATTTACATATATGGACTATATAATTATGGACTATGCATACATCCAGATAACCATAACATTATTATATAATTATATACTGGTGGATTAACACTACTAGAAGTAGGAATATTGCTAGTCATACCTGCCAGTATGGTAGTTCATTTTGTGAAAGTCTCCCATTAATATATATATCAATAGCCCTTCACTTGGCTGCTCTTGCTCTTATTATTACTAGTGTTGGATTATTTTTATTATTATTATAATCATTTGCATTATTATTATTGTATACACCTGCCTCACCTCTGCCAGTGCCACATTATCAACATAAGCGGCCAGTCCCTCATAAAGCCACAGGTGTTGCCAGGACCCCATCATGGCCAGATTCCCCAACCACTGGTGGGAGACTTCATGAACAAGGAGACTTGCTGCTGCCTGCCGAGACTGTGGAGACCCTAACCTCAGCCGATGGTCTAGAAACTCTTGCTCGCTGTAGGCAAAAAGATAGTTATTGTATTTCATTTGATTATTATGCATTTACTCTATCTTCTCGCCCCATTCGTTATTTATTTTTTCTTGGCGACCGAAAGCGAACCTGCAATTTTTTTAAGAATCCTGCTTTGCTGGAAACATTGTTCTATCGAAAAATATGAATACTTAGCTCGAAAGGGGATCTGTGGAGCGTTTGTTTAGCTTGCAGAGGCTCTATTGGGGATTAATTTATAAAAACAACTCGGAACCCTCAATTACAATAATAAACAGCAATAAAAAATATATTCAAGGATACTGGTACTATAACTTGAACCTGATAGAGCCACCGGTGTTGCCAGTAACCCAACATGTCCAGGATCTCTAACTACTGGTGGGCCACTTCATGAACCAAAAGACTTGCTGCTGCCTGCCGCGGCTCTGGGGACTCCTACCTCAGCCATTTTATTTTATTTTTTATTTTTTTTCTATATTCCAACTACTCCCTCTCGGGCATAGGCTGATAGCCTTTACACTCAACCGCTGAACACGGTGAGGCCCCTGAGATCTTGCTCCAGTCTAGGGAGTGAGACATGCGAAGCTTCACGGCTCGAAGCAACTCCATCTCTGAAGCCGCCTCGCCTCTGCGCTTCACAGTCTCATCCCCACAGACTCGGACCCTCACTCTCAAAACGCCACCTATTAAGCAATTAACTCACTAGGCATTGCCCCCCTGTAGCATATTTTGAATATGGGAATATTCATACAATGCTATTTAATCAGGGAACAATGAGGGTATTTTGTTTGGCATTTCGGTGTGCTGTGGTAATGCACTGATACCTAGGTACAGCACAAATTCCATCCCAATAATATCTTCCCATTGACATATTGGGATTCGAACCCGGGTCCATTGGATTACCAGTCCAGTGGCAAGACCACTCTGCCACACCTCCCTTCTCTTTTTGTTTGTATGTGTATGAAAGAGACGAAAGGCAGGCTGCCTGTAACAAGTGTCTCCCCCAAAGCCAAAAGAGTGATAGAGAGCTAAATTCAAGGGACATTGTAATCAAAATGCCTGGACACAAGAAGTTTAAAGCAGTCTAAGTCATAGGATGAAGGAAAGATCTTACCCAGTCTTATAACTGACCCCAAATCCCTCTTACCATAATTTGGAGCTACCACATCATACCCGATCTTATAACTGACCCATAGTCCCTCCCACCATATGCCAGAACCACTATACCTTACTTGACCTCTCATTCCCCTTTGTCTGACCTGTGGAGAACGATGAGGCCCGGATGCGACACTGCCAAGAGCCGCTTTGTAGGCAAGAGAACTAGGTCAAGTTTGGGCAGGGGGTATGCCAGGCTGAAGTGGTCCTCCAGGTGGCTCAGGCACCGAGGGGAGAAGGAGCGAAGGAAAGTGGAATTCTGGGATACTTCTTCCCGCGTCCACACTGTAGGTAGAGAGCAGAATAAAGTGGGCGAAGATGATGCTGATGGGATAAACATAAGGGGTTATGGGGGAAATTCGAATTTTGGAATACCTCTTCTCACATATTCGTACTGTTATTGGAAGTAATAGGGTGAGTAAGCTATAAGGAAATGAATGATGATGCAAGTGAAGATTTGGTCGAACTTGGGCAGGGGTCATAAGCCAGGTTGAAGTGCTCATCTACTGTAGGTGGCTCAGGTACCGGGGTGAGAAGTCGTGGAGGTAAATGGAGTTCTGGGATAGTTCTTCTCGTGTCCATCCTATTTTAAGAGGATATTAAAGTAAGGTGTGAGATAGGTAATGATGGCGATCGGTCGTAGTGAGGTGGTGATGAATTATGTAGTGAATTTATGGATGGAGAAAGAATTTTGGTAAACCTGTCATGTTCATACTGTTGTAGAAGAAGTTAACCTCTTCTGTACCAACGACGTCCTTATATTTATATTCTAGCTACATTTAGACGATTTTATGAAGCTTAGGAAGGATATATAGTAGGTAAAAGAATGAATAGAGATAGTATGTAGCCTTTTCATGGGTAGACGTCCTTCCTTAACCTAATAAAATCGTCTAATCATTGTCAGAATATACAGTAATAAAAAGGATGTCACCGGTACTCAATGGGTTAAGAAGAATGTGCGATGCGTTAAGTGGATGAAGTTGATGTGATAATTAGGTTGGGTGAGTGTGAATAGGGTTGATATGTATGATGGTAATTTTACGATGGTTGTTGATGTGAAGTCTGGAGACTGAGACACTTTCACCTTTGTTCTGTTAACACTGTTCGAAAAGAGGCAGAATGAGAGTGAGGTAGTTTGCTATCTCCTTCATAGAACATCAAGGTCAATGGATGATCGTCTCATTCTTGTTCTTCTTGCGCTTTTAGATGAGAGAACAAGTTGATAAAATAGCACTCACCTTCTACACTCATTTTAATTATAGCCTTTAAGTTTATTTGAGGAGACACATATCAGATACTTCGTATGGGTTCGAATGTTTGCCCTTGATATTATATCGCCTCTATGTTCACTTTGAATAAGTCCATCCTCTATGAACTAATTTAGAAATAAGGAGGATAAAGGAAGGCTAGAGAGAAGGGGTATATAATGCTAATTAAAAAGAAGATTATAAACCAGTATATGTGAATTCTAAAAATAATCAATATTTCTCCAGTATTTTAAATTGCAAATCTATCAATAGAATAAATTTCGGTGATAATGCAGCAATAAAATATATAATCTCTCCCACCTGTGTCTTCCGAATCGAATCATTGATCGAGACTTGAAGTATACCAAAATATATCTTCTCATAATGTTTAGTTTTCTTAGTTATTGATTATAACCTGTTGATATAATATAATATTCGACGGCAATCATGGTGGATAAGTGGATTTGCTTATTGATATACTATACATTATATTAGCAAAATCGTATGTTGAAAAGCATTCGATAAATTGGAACTGCTTCACTTCCTAGCAAAACATGAACCCTGAGTTGTATATCGCCGTGAGCCCGGCTTGTTAACACGGAGTCACATTAGCAATTTGTTAGCCTTTTTCTACAATTCCGGTCTGGCAACTTTTGAAAACAAGATCTACAAGAATAAGTCACCTATTGTAATATATTACAAACTTAGCTACCGCTACCAATACAAAAGAGCTCTGAAGTCGATGTTAGAACATTTATATAATCAGAAATTTGCCTGAAAATTATTGCTCTTGCTACTCTCTCTCATTTTGCCAGGCTTCGCTGAAGATCCTATTCAATTCAGTCAGTTTTCGCTTACAGTTACTGTGAATGCATGGAAGACAGAGGTGTGGTGATTATAATTATGTTGTCGTATTTATCAAACAGTATCCTACATACTCTAAAACCTTACCCCAGTGATATTTTTCAAGCATTGTGATGGTGATACTGTGCCATCGAGACGATTGATAACTTATGAACTTGACAAATCTTATCTAGTGACTACTGAAGTACTGAACAATGTCTCAATTTTGAACCAAACAATACAAGGAACTGGAGTTCTCGAAAAGGGGCTCCAATTCTGACGTTATTCTTGATTTACAGTGTTCTGGCTTAATAATCCAGAAGGGTTGATAACCTCTGAAGTATATTTTAAGTAACTAACCAAACAATAGTGTTAACAACCTGTAACAGTGATGCCGTTATCGGTGATGACAGTGTTTGCAGGAACCAGCTGAGACAACACCACTGCCAGGCTGTTGGGCGTGATGATGGGCGTGGTGGTGAACCGGTCCAACACCCACCCATCAACTCTGAAAGTAAGTGTTCAATACGTTTAACCCTTCAATTATAAGAAGTTATAAACTGATATCGAACAAAGTGGTGTTTGGACCACATATGGGCCCTCGAGTTGTGTGTGTTTTATAGGTTTGTTATACCCTATACCTCGTTTCTATATATATCTACACCGATGGAAATGCGTATACATATGGAAACTACTGTATATATAGCACCGTAAAACAAAATAAACTCACCGTACAGACGGCGGTGTCGATATTATTCCGTACTTACGTCACCAAAATTGGGTGGTCCGATCCTAATTAGGCCCGCTACTGGCAACACAGATGCTGTTTCAATAGGTCAAATAGAGGGCGGGGGGGGGGGGGGACAGAGTCCACCTCAACTAATTGTGTATCCAGCAGTACTAGTGAGAGTCGTGTCTTAAAATATTTGGATAATTGGTAAATGCTAAACTGCAATGCTCCCTGGTAGACAAGAACACTGTATATCCAAGAAAAACACAAGGGAAAAAAATCCAAAATCAATATCGGTCCACAAGTTAACCTTGACCGTAAAAATGCCTTACTGATGGTACAATTTGATGATTCTCTTCAGGTTAGGAAGGATATCTAAAAAAATCAGTTATCTATCTGTTGCCAGATCGTTGACCCCTAAAGGAGTGACCACGAATTAATCGCCTCTATATGTCTCCATATTACAAGGTAATTCGTTGGATTATCTAGCTTATTCTTGTTCACGGGAAAGGGTCTCTAGTCTAACCACCCATTGGTGTGCATATTGTCTGCGGGTGCGTGTGGATTATAATCGTACTGTTTGGAATGACAATGGATGTGAATGTAGTCTGTAATCAGTGTAATCAGCTCGTCCATGTTGATCACGTTCGAGCATATACTTGTGTACATGCGCCACTGGTCTATCACACCTCGGCCTTAATATTATTATAACACCTTATATAAATGCATATAATGTAAATGGGCTAAATAAACAATTCTGATTTTATCTAAATATCCGCCATTGCAGTGAAAAGTGTGAAAGTCGTTGCCCTCAGGTCAATAAACCTTTTGGGAGTGTGTGGAGAGGTGCACCCCGTACTTCCGCACCCGAGTCGAGCGCCTTGGAACCCAGCCAAGTATTTCAATAAACTCTAACTCACAGTCTCCCGGGACCTTTGTAAGTTGCATCAAATAGTTTGAAGGTAGCTAAAGTAAGGCACACATTACCGGTATGTTAGTCAATAACTAGACAATTCGCCAAAAAATAATAAAATCTAAGTAAATTATGCGTATGGCTGTACTCTTGGCATGCTTAACCTTTCATGGAATGAGAGTGAGATACAATTAGAGAGACAGAGACGATAAAACAAGAGAACATAGTATTATCAACTCACAATGTGGTTGAGTTTAGTAGTGGCATGTTGGAAAGGGCCGTCATGTGAGCCTCACGAACCAGCTCCAGGTCAAAGGTCGCCTCCATCTCTGGTTCGTCCATACAAGGGAAAGTTCGGCGGGCGTGATCAGGGAAGAACATCATTACTGCCAACTTTCTGAGGACCGGTGCCATTTTAGAGGCTCATTAACCCTTTCAGTATGATGGTTCATGTTATTTTTAAACGATGTTTTTCAGTTTATGAAGGTTCTGGGGGAGTCTGGATGTAATTGATAATTAAAGGCATAAGCATAATAATATCACCACACCCAACAATTCCCCTATACCCCCACTGTCTATATTGTACACACCCGTGCAATTCTCCCTACCAAGGAACAATATGGGTCTTCTCATTAATCAGACACTCATTTCCACACTTAATACATCTCAAAAATGTGTTAGGGTTCTATATAATTTTGATTGTGCATCGCCTATCACACTTTTTTGGTTAACTAGAGTATTATAACATTTGAGGACCACTGCTTCATTGAGTTACGAATGTGTTGCTAATCTTTTAATCAACACATTTTTCTAGAGGGTTGTCATTCTTCTACTGTGCCATCCACAACTTCTAGGGTATATCAAGGTACCGTCCTGGGTCCCCTACTATTCCTTTCTTACATTAATAACCTCCTACTATTGCTTTCTTCTACTGCTAGACTCTATGCAGAGGATAGCTTAGCATACTGACCAGATAATAGTATGGTCAATTGCCTTCTACTACAAGAAGACTTAAATGCCTTAAAAGACTGGGAAGCAAAATGGTAGATGACAGACAAATGACACAATATTTGCTTCACCAGTTCCAACAAAAAATAATCCCTTTCTTCTACAACTTCATAATACTATCCTGAACACAATTCCCTCCCATAAATGTTTGGGGGTTCACATCTCAGAGTACATGAGGTGAACCACGCACACTAGAAGCATCAGAGCAAAGGCTAACAAGACCCTAGGGTTCCTGAACAGGAATCTCACGCGTATAACGTAAGTGTCAATATTTTAGCCTTTAAATTAAGATACTTGTTTGACCTCATTTAAAATACAGCAATACCGTCTGGAATCCACACACTTACAATACTATTAATAATCTATAAGCCATCACTTTGCTTAAACAAGACATTAAACTAGATACACTTGCAACAAGACAATTACACAGGCAACAAATGATACATACATTCACTAACAATATTGTAGACATAAACACAGATACATATTTACACCCTACAAATGTACGATTTACGAGATGCAACCCCAACCTAACCTACAGATATCAGGAAAGCACGGACATATTTATGCACTCATTATTCCCTGTAGCATCCAAAAGCGGAATCACCTCCCATATCATGTAGTTAATAGTCCCACTCTTGATTCTTTTAAAATTAGGATCACCAATCATGATCTGCCCAATCCACAGCCTTCTCCTGACCCTATTCCTAACCTGTAACATCCCTGTACAACTCCCACACATTATGCCAGCCGAGAGCGGCCATCTGCGGGTCCCAAAACGTAAACGTAAACGAATAAATAAAATATAAATGACACCATCGTCTTCAAAGAGTTAACAGAAACCAAGTTAATTTATGTGGAGCTTGGTGGTTTTAGAAGTCCACTAACCACAAGCAAATCTATGTACAGTACAGTATGTGTAGTTTGCTTCTCTTTCTGTGGAATGGTTTTGTTTGTAGAGACACAGAGCCATCTGTTGCCATGCAATTGACTATGCGACATGACTCGGAATAATTGTATTTAACTATTTATACAGAGTTTGATGGTCTTTCAGTGGAGTGGTATGTTTTAGGGACATCTCACATTATGTCCAGTGTTTCAGTGACATCTGCCAAGTGTCTGTATGTGGAGTGACTCAATTGTAAAGGCCATTAACACATATTATGCGACTCTGGAGTTGTCAAATTAGACGTGAACGTAACCATGAGCATAATGTAAATATAAATGACGATACGCCTGCTAGCACAATCTTACCTAGAAATGTCAGTTTCCTGTTTATATGAATTAGTTAATAGCGTAGATTTCTGATTGTTTTATATTTTCTTATTACAGGAACTAACATTGCATCTTAATTACATATCCAGTAGTGGCCTAATTAAGTGGAGTTGTTATAGCAATTATCCATCTATCTTGGTCGTTATTAGAATGGCTATAATTATAGGTAGTAACCACAAAAATTACATATCCCAATTTTCAAATTGGAATATAGTACAATTCATAAACTCACTTAATTCGTCGATGTAGTCTATGCAATTTTGATTAGTTTATTCTGGCTATCATTAACGATTTTATACAGATTAGGAAGGATTTGTGGTAATTTAAAGAGTAAAAACTATCTCAGTTAATCCTCTGATTTCCATATACCCTTTAAAATATGAATAATCATAGCCAGATAATATTTATTATAATGTAAACCTTCAAAATAAACAAACCAAAACATGAAAATCAAAAATGAAACGCGTCATCGTATCCTAAAAGAGTTAAGGTTGAGTTACAGTTAAGTTAGGCTAGGTTAGGGTCGATTAGATTTAGGGTTAGCCTATATTTGATTAGGAATAAGAATATTTTATGCTTAAATACTTTAGGTTATGTCGTGGAAGGTTAGATTAAAGTAAATTAATGTAAGGGTAAGATATTAAGGATAGATTAGTGGGAAGGATACATTGGGTAAACTTATGCTAAGTTTGGCTTATCCGACTAAAGTCCGGACGAAGAGTCTGGGAACAAAAGAACTTAAAGACGAACGAACCATTGGTTATTAATCCGTTCAATAATCTGGTGTCCTTTTTTATATTTTTCATACTTACACTAAGCGTTTTATAAGGTTTAAGATAAACCTCTAACAACCAAAATAATAAAATTCATCTCAATTTATCGTTCAACCCCACAGACCCCTTTCTAAACTGACTAGAATCATGCAATACAAGCCAGAATAAAACGAATGAATGTGTCATAGAACACTGAAAGAGTTAACTCACTTTTCAGTCCCCCCGTCCTTGTAGGAGACGGTGTAGAAGGCGCGGTCGGTGTGGTTGAGGTGGGAGGCGAACTTCACGGAGTATCTGTACCTCTCGCCGGGCTGCAGGGTCGTGTTCAAGTGAGCCGTCACGATCTGGGGGTTGATTGATGGTTTGATGATTGATTGAGAGGTTGGTTGATTGTTTTGTTAATTCATTGGTTGGTTGTTTGGTGAATTAAGGGGGTAGGACCCCCTTCTCCCTCATGTTTAACATATTAGTTTTGAGGTCTTAAGACGTTCGTTACGTTAGTTTGGTGATTTTGAGACCTTTTGCCTCATTTTTGTTGTCAATATTAAGACCTTTCGTGCCCTTTAGGTGTCGATTTTTTTTCCTGACGAGCTAATTTTAGAAGGAACCGGCCTTTTGCCGGGACACTTGTCTACCGAAAAATGTACAAATTTATCTTGAAAAGGGGTCTAGGGGATGTTTTTCTAAACTTGATGGAGGTCAAGCAAGTAAACTCAAAAATATATTTATAAATATATATATACTGTATAGACTAAAAACCAAGCACTACCCCCTTAATCGATTGTTGGTTTATCGATTGTTTGTTGGGTAGTTTACTGGAGGAGGAATGGGTGATTGTGAAATTGGTTAATGATTTGACCAGATCCCGACCTCCCACATAATATCATCTAACATTATTATACTAATCCTGAAGAACCCTTCTCTAATGACTTGATAACCATAATCTATACTCTGTTTATTTTCATCTAACGATAAATTAAATCCCTTAACAGCTAATTTTTCGATACTTAATGGAAAACATATGAAACTACTATGCTTCTGCATCATTTTAAGACCAAATGTATATAATTAGCACCATATTTCACTACAAAACCTTCAAATTAACTGAGAAATCTTGATGGGAACTTTGCAATTTAACGTCAGTTGCAAAGAAACAGACTATAGGCCTATTGTCTCATACCTATCACCACTTAGCATCATCGATATCTTGCAGTACCCCTTCCCCCACGGACTTGATCCTAACTTCCCACTATAAGCTTGGTCTGCTATTGCCTCTACATATCACCTAAGGAGGGAGTGTATTTTGTCAGTGACAGGGGTAAAACTAAGTTCAGAGATAATACTGGTGACCCTATTGGCTTCAGGCAGGTCTACCGTATAGCAAAGGATTTCATTTAAGCCGTCTTCATTCAGCTTTCTCACTCAAAGAAGAGCGCGAGCGAGTGTGAGAGAACGGAAGAGAGAGGTGAACTCGGTTTTGTCCGAAGTCAGCGGGGATATTTCTGAAGATAGCAACAGGAAAACATAAGGTCGCTTCGTTTTCTGTTTAGGGAATTATTTTGGGAGGGACTCTTGTAATTATGATATTGGTGCATATGATTGGCACTCGGTTGAACTGTACGTGAAGGAGTGAAGCAAGAGTTGGACACACGCACACTGTTACATGACACACACACATAAGAATAATGTAGGCTTATTAGGAATAAATTTAAATGTCATCAGATCCCATCTCTTATTTTTTCGCATACATTGATTAGTGCAAAATTGTCAGCAAATATATAAAGGATATATTTATATATATATATATATACTGTATATATACCGTGTATATATATATATATATATATATATATATATATATATATATATATATACAGTATATATATATATATATATATATATAAATAAATATATATATATATATATATATATATATATAGATATATATATATATATATATATATATAAATATACACAGTACATGTATGTATGTATGTATGTATGTATACAACAAAATATCAATGATACTTTTATATGATGCAAAACATCTTGCAAAGACTTTTGATAATCAGGGGGTTAATTACTAACTCTATTAGGTCCTCAGTAATCTAAATGTAATCGTTTGCAGGTAGGTAGGAAAAAACGGAAATTGGATTCATTTGATAGTAAAGGTACACTGTAAAAAATCAAGGGTATATAGGGTATATACATAGTATGAAAAAGGTATGTAAGATCATTGGGTATATTGATAGTGATTTAACTTTATATCTTTATATTAGATGGGTTGATTAACACCTATATAAATTGTATTGTTAGATTATTATGGATATTTAAAATATCCTTTTCTCATCCATAAAGTTTGGGAGTGCATAAGAACAAAACAAATGAAGATAGAGCCACCATACCTGTTGTAGTAAACTGGGTATAGTAGGGGGAGATGGGCCGTTTTTGTTTTTTGTTTTTCTATTATTTCATTTATTCCAATATGTCTTAGTTTCCTCGCTAGATGTCCATCAAGCCTAAAAAAACACCCCCTACACCCTCCTTCAAGATAAATGTGTACATTTTTCGTCAGAAAAATATCCCAGCCGAAGGCCGGTTCCTCTTAAAATTTCAGGCTTGCCAGGAAATAATCAACACCTATATGGCACGAAATGTCTTAAAATTGGCAACGAAATGGGACGAAAGGTGTAAAAATCGCCAAACTAATGGGCCGAACGTCTTAAAATCTCAAAACTAATGGGGCTAAGCACGAGGGAGAAAAGGGACCAGAAAAAGTACTCATCTTCCCTTCAATGAGATAGCATAATTTCAACCTGTTCGTTTTCTAGAGGTCCATTCTAAGTTGGATAAAATCGCCTAATGATAGCCAAAAATGAAGCGAATAGAACAATCGTTGCCCGCTTAACCCTTTCAGTATTAGGGCGCCTTTCTTCACATTTCCTGGCTAATATTAAGCGATTTTATTCAACTTTGGAAGGCTCTCCTACAACCCATTTACCCCTTTGACTCTCAAATGTCCTTCCTAAGCTGAATAACACAGCCTAATGATAGCCAGAATAAAAGGAAGAAAAGCCTCCTCGAATAGTGAAAGGGTTAATTTGGTACTTGAATGTTGTAGAGAAGACTAGCCAATTAGTACACTGTGATCCAATTAGTACGTGGTGATTCAATTCGTACGGGGTTATCCAATTAGTACGTGGTGATTCAATAAGTATGTGGTGATCCAATTAGTACGTGGTGATTCAATAAGTATGTGGTGATCCAATTAGTACGTGGTGATCCAATTAGTACGTGGTGATCCAATTAGTATGTGGTGATCCAATTGATACGCGGTGATTCAATTAGTATGTGGTGATTCAATTAGTACGTGGTGATCCAATTAGTACGTGGTGATCCAATGAGTACGTGGTGATCCTATTAGTATGTGGTGATTCAATTGGTACGCGGTGATTCAATTAGTACGTGGTGATCCAATTAGTATGTGGTGATTCAATTAGTACGTGGTGATCCAATTAGTACGTGGTGATCCCATTAAAAGGTGGTGATCCAATTAGTACGTGGTGATCCAATTAGTACGTGGTGATCCAATTAGTACGTGGTGATCCAATTAGTACGTGGTGATCCAATTAGTATGTGGTGATCCAATTAGTAAGTGGTGATCCAATTAAAACTTGGTGATCCAATTAGTATGTGGTAATTCAATTAGTACGTGGTGATCCAATTAGTACGTGGTTATTCAATTAGTACGTGGTGATCCTATTAGTACGTGGCGATCCAATTAGTATGTGGTGATTCAATTCGTACGTGTTGATCCAAGTAGTACGTGGTGATTCAATTAGTATGTGGTGATCCTATTAGTACGTGGCGATCCAATTAGTACTTGATGATCCAATTCATACGTGGTGATCTAATTTGTACGTGGTGATTCAATTCGTAAGTGGTGATCCAATTAGTACTTGTTGAGCTAATCAACTTTGCGTAAGCAGAGTAGTATTATCCCCCCCCCCCCCTAGGGAAGGCGTAGTATTGTAATCACTGTGTATGCCTTTGTGTTCCCACATTCTTCTGTGGCCGTAGTGATGATGGCGTTCTGTGTGTATGCACACACATCACAGAAGCGATGATAAAGGTGATTACGGTACTAGTAGTGATGGTGTTGGTGATTGTGGAAGTATTTTTCATGGTGGTGATGGTCTGTAGTGATGACGATATCGTGTCTGAATGTAGTACCGTAGCGATAGTTGTGGTGATTATGGTAGCAGTTATGATGTTGTCAGTAGTGATAATGATGGTAATTGTGGTAGTGATGGTGGTGGTGATTGTAATAGTGGTGGTGATAGTAGTAGTGATGATGGTAGTAGTAGCAGGGTTGATGGTGATAGTAGTATTGATGGTGGTGCTAATTGTGGTAGCAGTAGTGACGATTGTTATAGTATTATTGATGATGTTGGTAGTACTATATATATAGTGATGATGGTATCCTAGTAATAGCAGTAATGATGGTGGTGGTAATAGTAGTGATGATGGTAACCCATTGCAGAGTTGGCTATGCCATTTTGATTTTGGGCTAAGCGGCACTTCTAGTATTACTGGGGCGAATTTCCGCATCTATTGAAGTAAAGCTGCTTTGGTAACATTGTTAACTCCTTCCGTACCGCGACATCTTTTTTTAATTTTATTCTGGTTATATTAAGACGAGTTCGTGCGGTTTAGGAAGGATCTGTGGTAGTAAAAAGGGTTAAATGAGATAGGTTGAAGCCTATTAATTGCTGGAGGCCCTTTTCAAACTGAATGAAATTGTGTAATAGTAGCCAGAACAAAGTTAAAAGGACGGCACCGGTACTGAACAGGTTAAGAGTAAAGATATTTGTGTGTAAGTAACAATCGGGCTTCACTTCGTTTCACCGGTGAGATGATAGTACATGACAGGTCTCAGACAGATAGTGACCACTTGTGACTTTCGAGCTATAAGAAAGTTGAAGTTGTAGACATCGACGTTTAACAGAAATACAAATATAATACGTTGTAGATGATATATTCAAAGATATAATTGCATTTATCAAACCTTATATCCATCACAAACCCATATATGTTTTGTATTTCTGCTAAATAATCTATGTGTTTGGCTCCATCTTAGTAAAACCCGGAAATCGGAAGTGGACAAGCGAGACCTCTTGCACATGTAGCACTAATAGTTTTACTCTTTGGTGTTGGCTATCCATTGTTATAGTTCGTTGAATCCAGTTGGATTTCTAGACATCAAAAAATTCTTTATTATGCACTTAAAAGTTGAGACACTCGACAAAAAGCCTTATGATGTATGTCCGCATAAGATCGAATGGTTTTGTGACTAACTTGACAATTACAATAGGTGTAGTCTACCGTACTTGATAAAATCGATATATGCCATCATCAATCTATGCATGGTATACAGACAATTAGAAAGGTATGGACAGTAGTTGTTTATTAGAACCACGACAGTCAATTGTTCTAAATCTAGTGACGTCACCTGCTCCAGACGCTATATTCGACTCTCCAAAATATGGTCTTCAAAATCGGTATATTGTATTTTCCACCGAAAACATAGAGTAATATGGATAGACATAGACATATCTAGTATGACAGGAGCCTATTTGATATGCTAAAGTCGTTATTTTTTGTGTTTGACGATCATATAAACTGCTATGAAGTAGCTTACAGCCGACTTCGTTTTCACATTTTATCGCGGCAGTAATAATAATAATAGTTCTTAAAGCTAGCGCATGCTAAGCCAGCTAAGGATAGCCCAATAAGGCCGATTAGGCGTATTTCCATTGGAGTCCTGTACTACTATCCCATCCCCTTGCTCATGAGGGATGGTAACGACTCAGTGCTTGTGAAAAATCTTTAATGCGCCGAGCGTGGGCGCGATCCCGGGCCTTCTGGGTGGAAGTCCGAGACACTAGTCACTACACCAAGCGATCGTTATGGTGTGTTTTACACCTAAGATGTAGAGTAACGTGTTCGTTATTTCTGAAATTACACTTTTTACTACATTTTCCTCTGCCAGAAACCTTCACTCAACAAACTGAATATTATAGGTCATCTAGCATACAATGGTTTTCTATAATAAGGCCATATAGCTTACACATTTTGAGAATCCGTACAGATGACAACATAAAACATAACAAAATAACAAACTAAAAATAATTATTGTTAACCCCTTCTTTACCGGTCCTGTCCTTTTAGTTTATTCTGGCTACTATTGGACAACTTCATTCAGCTTAAAAGGGCCTCCAGCAATTAACAGGCTTCGAACTATCTCACTTAACCCTTTTTACTACCAAAGATCCTTCTTAAGCTGCACAAAGGCGTCCAAATATAATTATCTAGAATACAATTTTAAAGACGTCGCCGGTACAGTTGAGGTTAACAAAAAAAAAATCGGACTTTCTGAGTAAGCCTACAACAAAAATTAATGGAATATTTTTTACCAGAACTGACAAAAAAAGTTTTATAAATTATCATAACATATATTTTTAAACTATAATACATCACATTTTAGTCCATTACATTACCAAATTAAGTCATGCTAATTTCATAAGGATATCTTAGCCCATCCACAACAGTGGGCTTCAGAATCTCACCTACCAATCGCACCAAGGTCACTAGGATTGTAACCACCACAGCCACCAGTGCAACAGCCAAACCCAATCCAGTCCCCAACACCACAGCCAACACGTTTAATGCCAGCTTCACAAGTTCCAGCATCAGAAGTCCGAGACACTTCACTACTCCTACCAGAGGTTTGCTAACGCACACCCCCATCACCTTAGCCACCACCTTAGCCATCACCTTACATTCAAACAACAGTTCCCTTCGAAGGGCCTTCAGCCTTACCACATCCATTTTCCCCACCGCTTTCTTCACATTCATAAGCAGGTCAACATTTTTCCTCATCTGAGCTCCAAGCCTGTCAACCTTCAGGCCGACCAGGCTCTTTATCTTCTTCCCAAGAAGAACAAACTTTTCCTTTCGACCAATGGATCGAGTGGTGTGAGTCATTTTTGATGAATGAGTATGATGGCAATTAATATTACTGCAGACTTGGGCAAATGAACTACGAAAAATCGTCCGATAGGACTTGAAAGATAAGTATGTCTTATCGCTTGCGCGTCTCAGAGAAGAATGAAGTTTGAGAGTTGACACACATCTGAGGTAGCCTACGAACAAAATCTTCTGATTGTGTATTGTTATTATTTCTTTAGCAGAAAGAGTTCTATGTCTACGTGAAATCAGTATAAATGAAATAATACATAAATACAGTACTGTAGCCTAGTATTGGTTTACAAGAAATATAACTGTATCCTTTATTTTTGTATTATCTGTCAAATAGTTTAGTTCATGTAGCGGAATAATATATTCGTTTTCTCTCTTAAAGAGATTAATAGAAAACCAAGTATTATATGGGTGACTAAATTAAACATTTATTGCTCTGCTAGCACAACACTCGCTTGCATGTATAGGCCTAGTATTGTATACGCTCCTCATAAACATACACTTTGACATTTACTTCGTTCCCTAGAGTGTTGGGGCTTGTACTTAAGTGTGAATAAAGGATAAAGATCTCCACTCCCAGGATGCACACGCACAATATACAATCGCCCATAAATGTAGCCTACTTTTCGCTTACAAATACACACCCATTCAGCTACATCGTCCCCTGGAATGTTTGGGCTTTTACTGAATGGTGACTAAAACATAAAATCCACTCAAATAAAGAAGGCGTGAAAATAACTTTGGGGGCATGTAATGTTGAGGGCTCGGGGGAGGGGGCTATTATAATTTGTTTTCGGCAATGAATGATTCTGATTCGTATCCCCGTTTTGTTCCATACAATTTGTCTGTTGTCTCTCAAACGAGCCATGTGTTATTTGAAGGCAGTATCGGATAAATTACATGAATGAATCGTATGTCAAATGCTTTATTGTATAAAACAAATTAGGGGCACATGTACCGGTAAATGAGTTCAATTAAAAGTTGTAGCCGACTCCTCAGGTAATTCAATTCCCCCAATTTATTTAACAAATACTGTACATAATTAAGACCCACGATAGTAAGTAAAATATCTGCCTTAACACAAACTGCAATTCTACCCCCTAGAAATGCAATACTAATGTACGTTTATGATGAATAAATGTTATGTTAAATTGGGTTTTATATATGTACAAATGTACTACGACCGTATTTTAGCTGTACATTCTGTTAAATATAGTTGTCTACAGCTCCAACTTCCTTATAGAACGAAACTCGCTAGCTTTAAGAACTATTATTATTATTATTATTATCCTGATTTAACCCAACTAATTTCTAAGTGAGGGTGAAAAAGTCTCAGGTGTTGACTAAATACTAAGCACATATTTTTGTTTTCAACCGAATAGTAGCCTACTTTTGTGGAATGGGTTACCTATACCGACGTCATAAACTGCTGCGTTGTCCAAACATTTAAATATCACTGGGAAAAAAAACATCGTTTTGAATACAATAATTGGTTCAATCATACAGGGCTTATAATCAATAGGGTCTCTTCGTCAGTGACTTACTGCCAACATTCATATTTGGCGCCATTGCTGAATTTGACCACTTGCGAGTTCAGACTATAAGGAAGTTGGAGCCGTGAACATCGATATTAAACAGAAATGCAATACTAATGTACGTTTATGATGAATAAATGTTATGTTAAATTGGGTTTTATATATGTACAAATGTACTACGACCGTATTTTAGCTGTACATTCTGTTAAATATCGTTGTCTACAGCTCCAACTTCCTTATAGAACGAAACTCGCAAGTCGGCAATTGAACAACCAACTTCATATGCTACACTAAAATACCTAAGGAACGTCATTTGAATTGGATACCACTATGAAGTAATAAAGTAGAAGTGCCGTGTTGCCCAAAATCAAAATGGCATACCAACTCTGCGATAGGTTACCATCATCACTAATACTACCAACACTACTATCACCTTCACCAATACTACTATCACCATCATCACTACTACTGTCACCATCATCATTATTTATCTCGCCATCATCACTATTACTGTTACCATTATCACTACTACTGTTACTATCATTTACTTGTTGATATAATTAGTACTTGGTAATCCACTTCGTACGTGGTGATAAAATTAGTACCGTACGCGAAATCACAGAATAATTAATGAAGCTTGTTTTTTTAAATAATGTACCATATTCGATTATTAACCCCTTCTGTACCGGCGACGTCTTTCTTATTGAATTTCAGCTACATTTAGATGTTATGAAGCTTTGAAAGGATATGTGGTAGCTAAAAGAAAGAATTGAGATAGTCTGTCGCCTTTTAATCGGTAGGCGTCCTGAATATAATCGTCTAGCAGTAGCCAGCATAAAGTGAAAAGGACGGCACCGGTACAAACGGGGTTTAGGTACATTCTGCTTATTTAACCCTTTCAGTATTCTAGGACGTATTATTCCTTTCATTCTGGCTGCCATTTATTTAGACGATTATTTAAAGTTCGAGAAGGATTTGTACGAGTCAAAAGGTTATTTGGCCCTTTGATTACTAGAGATCCTTCCTCGATATTTCGTACTAACTGGAACACCGCGTACAAATGAGCTAATCTGCCCTATTCTGTCTCTTTCAATAATATGACGCCATTTGTTTATGGTTATTATTATTAGTATTATTATTAGTAGTAGTAGTATCACTATTATTGTTGTTGTTGTTTTGACTATCTCCAGACGTTTTCGTTCAACTTAGGAAGGGCCTGATAAAGTAACATGGATAATTTAGATATTTCAGATTGTTTCACCAACCAACTTTACTTCTAAACTCAATTAATGAAATCAACCAGCCTTTTTTATTCCTATAGGGTCTTTCGAAGTTGAGTAGAATCCTCTGGCTGTACTCCTTTCAGTATACGATGACGCATTTTTTGTTTGTTTAATCGATGATTAATGTTAAGAATGGGGTGTTACTTAATTTTAATATTCTGGCTATCATTATACGGTTTTATATAGCTTAGAAAAGACCGCTAGGAATCTAAGGGATCTAAGCCAATTCCATTGTGCTTCTGAATCTCACAAATTCCTCGTAAGCTGAATAAACCCTTCTAATGATAACCAGGACAAATGGTTAAAACGCGGCATACTTTTAAATGAAGCGTAAAAATCGCCGGCAAATGAATATAAAACAACCTCGGGTATGGTTTGCTGTTGATCACTCGGCCCTTTGGTCTTACCGGAACCTTCTCGAAACGGAATCCCAACCAAGTTATAGAACCCAAACCCCCGCACACCATTCAACTAGAGGTCCCCCAAAGATAAAATAATTACAGATCGAAAACTAAAAATAGGGACTAATTGAAGTAATTTCACATTGTTTAATACATGTGTACCTTACTATATAAATGCTAAAGTAAAACCTTGTCTGGACTAAGTAATTAAGTATAATTATTAAACTTTGAGTTATAGAATGAAGACTATATAATATACCGTATATATATATACAGTATGTGTGTTTCTTTTGGCTAATAATGTTCTATTTCACTTGATTTTGAAAGGTCCTCTTCGAATTGAGTACGTAATACCAATCACAATTAACCTTCCTCTCACAGAACGTTTCTTATTAACCTGACACTGATTTCCTCATATTGAAGGAATTGAAGTAACTTTGTTTTTTATATTAACACCTACAAATACACTATGATTATTAGTACGGTACTAATGTTCGCTTTCTCCATTTTAATATAATATATTCGAGCTTAGCATCAATGCAAAATATAGGCTTAGTTATGTTTATTATTCATTGGCTATGCAATAGACACAGCGGTATATATTATCAGGCCGAGTTTGCCAAAACAAAAATATCATGTTCATAGACAGTACTTCTGAATTAGTATATTTTTTCTTTGTTAAATATATCGTATCGTATTTTTTATTCCACGTCGGAGAATTGTATATAGTTAAATGTCCCTTCCTGTAGAGTTAACACAAAGTATCATCAAGATGTATGGCGAACTACTGACCGAACGCAGTACCATTATGTCATCAGAGAAAGACCCGAGTATTGCACCACTTCAATTAGTACCGTAGATGAATAATACATTATTCTGATATGAGGTAGAAAATAATATATTTAAGTCTCTTAAGTTACGTAATCTAGATAAAATTGGAATAATAACTACAAGGAAATGAGAGTGTGTGTGTGTGTGTGTGTGTGTGTGTGTGTGTGTGTGTGTGTGAAATAAGAAGCATGGGCATATTGTTGTTGCTTCGAGACTACAAACTTACTGATCAGGTGCTAGAAATTAACGTGACACTGACCAATAACACGCCTAATTAATATCCATGTAACTATGCCTCTATTATCACACAAAGCCTTAGAAGTAATACTGATTATTTGATATCTGATGAGTCAAATATACTTTCTTGCTAGGCGTCTGAATCTCAAATTTGCTCAAGATACACACACATACGCACACACCACACAAAGTCGATAAAAGAGAGAGAGAGAGAAAGAGGTGACTCCAGTTTTTTTACCAACGTATGAAGGCTAAAGAACCAAAGAGTACAAAGGGAAACATAAGATGGGGTTACTTTCCACGCCAGATAAAACAAAATATATAAATTTCGGGAGTGACTGTTGTAAAACGGGTGACCGACGTATAGAGGCTAAAAGACCAAAGGCAACAGTAGGAAATCATAGGACGGTGTTGCTTTACTTGTGTGTGTGTGTGTGTGTGTGTGAGAGAGAGAGAGAGAGAAAGAAAACTGGGAGGGTGGGGAGTTTAATTGACTTAATAACCTTTATGTATCACCCCACAAAGTAGCCTACAGGCGGACTTTAAATAATTTCATATTTGTTTTCACCAACCCACCAATTAATTTACAATTAAACCTAACTAGTGAAATCAATAAAAGTAATGAATAGGCTTACATGTGGTACTCCAAGGACTGAACCTAGGATACTCACACCGAAATTCCGCACACTAAGCATTAGGCTATCAAGACAGTTCCATACAATACCTGTTAGTAAATCGGATACAGTGTTGGGTACAGCAAGGTCCATAGATCATTAAATCTTGGGATACAGAATATCAGCTTATGGAGAGACGAAATATATATAATTTTGAGTGACGTTATTATAATTATAAAACAAAATATGGTACCGGAACGCCTGTTTTTTTAAATCCTTGATGTATTCATTGATAAACACACTTTTAAGCATGCAAAAGAGATTATATAAATATGTTTTTATTCTAGCTACCTCCAAACGAATATATGCATCTTAGGAACTACTATTGGGAGCCAAAAGGTCAAATTAGATTAAATTGACATAGCATTTATCACTTTAATTTGGAGAGGTAACTCCTAAACCGAATATAATCATGTGGCAGCAGCATTGACTAAATAAAGATAAGTATGAAGTTAATAGAAAAACAAATCGGTTATCGTTCAAAAAGGTAACTAAAAAGGTACCTATTTCAACCAGAAGCTCTCAACCACTGTTAATTCAAAAGGGGAGATGAGCCGTTTTTCTGGTCCCCTTTCTCCCTCATGCTTATCCTCATTAGTTTTGACATTTTAAGACGTTTGCCCCATTAGTTTTTCGATTGTAAGACCTTCCGACCCATTTCTTTGTCAACTAAAACCATTCGTGCCATTTAGGTGTCGATTTTGTTTCCTGGCGAGCTATAGCGAGCCTGTAATTGTGGAGGAACCGGCCTTCGGCCATGACATTTTTCTATCGAAAAATGTACAAATTAAACTCGAAGGGGCATCTAGTGGGTGGTTTTTTTTTAAGATTGATGAAGATCTAGGGAGGAAACTAAAAAAATAATATACGACAAAATCGACCAAAAAATAAACTCTTCCCCCTTAACCCGCTCAGTGCCAGTTCCATCCTTTTAATATTATTCTGGCTAATAATAGACGATTTCATTCAGTTTAGGAAGGGCCTCCAGCCATGAACAGGCTTCGAACTATCTCACTTAACCCTTTTTACTACCACAGATCCTTCTTAAACTGCATTAAATCGTCTGAATATAGCTAGAATAAAATAATAAATACGTCGCCGGTACAGGAGTAAACGCATACTGTTAGGTTGGGGAGATGGCTCATTTTTCTACATCTCCTTCTCCCTCATGTTTAGCCCCAATAGTTTTCAGATTCTAAGATTTTTGCCCCATTACTTTGTCGATTTTAAGACCTTCCACCCCATTTCTTTGTCAATATTAAGACCTTTCGTGCTATTTAAGAGTCGATTGTGTTCCTGGCGAACCTGTAATTTGGGAAGAAGCGGCCTTCGGCCGGTACATTTTTCTAGAAGAGGGATCTAGTGGATGATTGTTTTTTATTTGTTTATTTATTTGATTTTATTATTTATTTATTTGAAACTTTGATAGAGGTCTAGAGAGGAAAAAATAATAATAAATATAATAATCGACCACAAAATAAACCCTTTCCTCACCTCTACCCGTACAATCAGTGCAAAATACCAATGATGTCACAGTCACCATCATTACAATCACAAGGACTTTACCATCACAATCATCTATCAACTAAAGGGGGTAGATCACGAGAGCTTGTAAGGGGAGATGGGTCGTTTTTCTGGTCCCCCTTCTTCCTCATGTTTAGCCCCATTAGTTTTCAGATTTTAAGACGTTCGACCCATTAGTTTGGCGATTTTAACACCTTTTACCCAATTTCGTTGTTAAATTTAAGACTTTTCGTGCCATTTAGGTGTCGATATTATCCTGGCGAGCGATATGTAATATTAAGAGGAACCGGCCTTCGGTCGGGACATTTTTCTACCGAAAAATGTACAAATTTGTCTTGAAGGGGATCTAGGGGTGATTTTTTGTTAAGCTTGATGGAGGTCTAGCGAGAAAACTAGAAAATAAATTAATATATAAATTAATATACCAAAAAATAGCCACTGTCCCCTTAACACTATCTGGACCGCGTCTTGTGGGTTATTAGGATATGTTGTTTATTGAGGATTTTGGTTGTGTTTGTCATTATTGAGCAATGTATCTTAGTATGGTGTAGTGTAGGCTATGTGTAATATGTTATGTTGCAGCTTAGAAGTTAGACACACACATACACTGTAATCATGATATAGTAAGCACACAAACACACACTCACTCACATACATACACATGAACGCACATACGAGTACGTTTATCAACAGGAAGCAGCCAGACATATTTGTAACCTTGAATCCTCCTGCAAGGATAGTAATACAAGGGTATCTTATGATGTGCTGTTGGTGGCTCGGCCCGTTTGGTCTTGTTGTGACGTCCGTGGTACGTCGTGTTCTCTCTGTCACCCACCCACACACATACCCTTCTGTCCTTCTAGCCTCCTGTTCTCTCTGTCACCTACCCACACACATACCCTTCTAGCCTCCTGTTCTCTCTGTCACCCACCCACACACATACCCTTCTGTCCTTCTAGCCTCCAGTTCTCTCAGCCACCTACCCACATACACCCTCCTGTCTTTCTAGCTTCCTGTTCTCTCTGTCGCCCACCTACCTACCCACATACACCCTCCTGTCCTTCTAGCCTCCTGTTCTCTCTGTCACCCACCCACACATATCCACACAATCCTGTCTTTCTAGCGTCCTGTTCTCTCTGTCACCCACCCACACATATCCACACAATCCTGTCTTTCTAGCATCCTGTTCTCTCTGGCACCCACCAACACACACACACCCTTCTGTCCTTCTAACCTCCTTCCTTCTCCATCCATTGAATCATCAAAACTAAATTATTCCATAGTCAATACCGGCATTCCTACAGTAATATTAGTTATTTTAACGATAATTTGCCTGATTAAATTTAGTGATATTGTTAACTCTTTCAAGGGTGACGTCTTTTCTATATTATTCTACCTTCATTTAGACTATTTATATAAAGCTTAGGAAATACATATGGAGGCAAAAAGAATTAATTGAGATAGTCTGTTGCATTTGAATTAGTAAACATCCTTCCTAAGCTGAATAAAATTGTATAATAATTGCCTGAACAAAGTGAAAAGGACGTGTCACCCGCACTAAAAGGATAAAATATAATTTCTGCACCCACCAATACATACAGTATATGTCAAAGTATGCTGAAATAGGTCGCACAGGTTGCATAGGCTGGCTCAGTTGATAGTGTCCCTGCTAATGGCCCTCTCACACATTTACGACTTGGAAGGCGACGTGGCACGTATTGAGTTTGGCGAAAAAGTCGGGGAGTTGGAGCACGACAAATTAAGATAAGAGGCCCTCATGAGGCCATCTCGTACCCAGAACGAGCATGCATGTACTGAAACCGAAGATAGAACTTACCCAATACGAGGCATCGCGATTTCACTCAGAGACATGGGCGATGCCAGCTCGAAGCATGCGACACTAACAAGAAACAACTAAACATTACAACGTACCTACAACGTACCCCGTACGTGTCGGACCGGGTACGTGCTGATTACGTCCAGGTTTCGTGGCAAGAGCACGGCCCAATATAAAAAGGAGGGACCCACACCTGCATTTCACAGTCAAGGAGCAGCGTTACAGTAGTGCCACCTCTTTGTAGTGTCTGCCGCGTCTCGTGCTCGTACACATTGGTTTCTTCACTTGTCTGGATGGTTTTGCCATGTATGTTCTGTGTATGTACTGTGTACTGTATGTGTACACACTAATTTCGTGAGACACTGTCATAAGTCGTCACTGGGTCAAGAAATGTCGGTGTGATATCCGGATATAGTCTGTGTGAGTACGTGGTGTTCGGTCTGGCTACGTGACGAGCTGGTCTCTCTCACAAGTCGTAACGTTTTTTCTCGTGGTGATGTCGCGCGACTTCCAACGACATGCCGCGACGCCACCTAGACGCCACACAGTAATGAAAGAATTCAGTACGTACTTACAAAGACATTCAACAATAAAAAGTCAGGTCACGACTCAGCACAAGATTTTAGTGTCGACACTAAAATATCGTGATCTTCGACGACATCACGCGAGACTGCCAGACATGGAAAGAGACAATGCTGCGTATTTAATTAAGACATCACGAGACAAAAGTCGGGCTATGTCGCCGTCCAAGTCGTGAATGTGTGAGGGGGCCATAACCACCCCAGCAGACGTGTTCAATCCCCGCTCAGGTTGAATGTTTTTCTGAGATATAGCCGGTGGTTACCGTCTCCCTTTGAGCAAAAGCGATGGTTAATGGTCTCTGGTTGACGTCAAGCATTTAAGAATCCTCGAAGGAGGAGATGCAGGCGCTATATAAGTAATTTGATGAGTATATTTCTCCTAATCGACGAGACAGAGAAAGGGGCGAGGGAAAGCGAAAGTGGTCCCGGACCCTGAAAATAGGCACTTTAAATGTTGTTTCTGTTCGGGCTCTGTCTCGTGTCAGTGGCTGACACGAGATGGTGTATGTGCCTGAGTATATACATAGGCCTACATACGTAGATGATTATTACTTATATGTGTAATATATATATATATATATATATAAACCTACTTCTGTTTCTCAATCTGCCTATCTACTTATTTATATCACCCACCTGACGTCCAGAGTCTCCGGTGAAGTAGGTAATAGGCACCGTAGTTGGCCCCTCACCTGCCTCACCCTTCTCTCTCAACCTCACCAACTGTACAGTAATGGAACATGTTATAACATAAGTATAACCTCCTATCAAGACATGAAATACTTCTACCGTATAATTTAAAGTAATAATAGGATTAATATAATATCAAAAAGTAATAGTATAGATTATAGACAATCCCATGTATACTAGTATATTATGAAGTTAATCTGTATTTCAATAATTGATTGAGTATACAGCTGATATTAGAGATATTAAGCCCACATGACGGGGGGAAAGGTGTTTATAGTATTGACATGACAGATTCGACTCTCATTGAAGTCATGAAGAAGTGTCCAGGGAGGGTCGAAACTGTCTTGGCATTACAATGAAATTAACTTTTTCTGCCATGTGGTATAATTTCGTCATTAAATGTATGCAGTGCACTGTGAGTTTCAAGCTTCAATTATTTTATGTGGCACGGTGCTTAACCCTTAAAAAGCGGCCCACCACTTAAGTCGAGTTAAATAAAGCTGGACTATGTGGCGGCGCTCGACATAACTCGAGTGGCAATTTCAGCACGTAATGTGGCTGAGAGAGAGAGACAAGTGGTGGCAGGAGACGAGCGAGCGTATGACTGCTCCAGACCACCGCGGCGAACCTACTGACACAAATCTCAGCTCCCTCCTCCCTCTCTCACTCGCTACATACTCAATTATGTACCGAAAGTACCGAATTACCTGCTTTTTGCACTCGCGTTGCACGGTTATTGCAAGAAAACTATCCATCATACAAGGATCGTTATGGTGTCATTCGAAAGCTCTGTTTATGCCCTTTCAGGGATAGGTACTTGTTTTACGTTCTGGGTCTTATTTAGGCATGAAAATGATCACGTAAACAGCCCTATTTTGGCTAAAAACACCCCGCTGGGCGGTACACATAAATAAACCGCATAGGCCGCTCGTAAGGTGTTAAAGTATATTACTTTGATTGACAGGAGTGTTTCATTTACTCTGATGGACAATACGTTCCAGGATAATTGTTCACTTTAACAGAATCAAAGCACAACTTTTTAGTGTCGGCCATATTGAGGGTGGTGTTGGAGGTCGACTGTAGCACCTACCTCTTGACGGTGTGTTTGACGGCGATCATCAGGATAGTCACTGGGGATGCTCATTCGGGATACTAAAGGGCCTGTCACACTATGACGACTTAAGTGCCGACGCACCACGACTTAACAAGTGCCATGTGTCGGGGCCGACGCATGGCGGGTGGTGGAGATATCGGGATGCATAGCACACACGGCGCGCAGACAGCGACGTGCACTGCACCAGCGTCAGACGCATAGTCGACGGGATCAAACGGCCTCATGCGGCGACATTCGTGGAACGTAAACAAAAAAAACAATGACTGGCGCCGGCATGCAGGCGTCACGCCGGTGGCTAGCGCCAGACCACTCCCATCACGCGCATACCAGGGTGCAGATGCATGGCACAGGTCGAAGTACGGTGCCAACACACACGCAGTGTCACACTAATGCCGATTTTGTGTCAGCTACTGTACCCGGTCAGATCAAAAAAGGGCCGAACCGCATAGAATAACCCGCACCCCCCGAGAGTCCCAGCCCCAGTCACACTATCTCCGTCGTACAGTCATGTCCTTCACTATACCATCATGTCCTTCGCTATACCACCACGTCCATCGCTGTCTACTGCAATGTCCTGCATCGCCCTAACCACCCGCACATGTACCCTAAACTACCTAAAAATGATACTATTACTTGAACAAGACAACACCGAGACTGAGATACCTATTGGCGCTTTCTGACGCTGTTGCCTCCACGTGTGGCGAGCTCTGCCTCTCCGTATATCCTCTATTGAGAAACTTCTGACGCCCTGGTGCTGCAGCATTATTTCTTACATTGCAACGAGGCCGCTGCCTCACACAGCCCCACGGCAACCTACCTTACGCCGCCAAGTTATGGCGAATGACCGACTGCGTCGTTACGTTGGTCGCATAACAGCCGCCGCCACTCTGCAACGCCATCCTGCATTCGTTACGTCCATCGCCATGACCTTTCAATCGCCGACCCAAGCTTATTCGAGCTGAGCATGTCGAACTTTTTTTAACTCCCGGGCAGACTCGTTCCGACCCATACTGTGCACCTACGTGAGTTGCCGTCCATTACCGATGCGCACAGCATTAGGTGCCGACCTCGTTAAAACCACTAAATCGTGGTGCATCGGCACTTAAATCGGCATAGTGTGACAGGCCCTTTAGGATATTCACCCAAGATTATCACTTAGGTTACTCAGAACATTCACTCAAGATACTTACTTGAGTATAGTCACTCAAGAAACATTCAAGATTTCCACTCACTCAGGATATTAAATCAAGATTCCCAGTCAAGATACTCATTAAACTCACTCAGTATACCCTCTGACTCAACGGCTCACCTTAACAGTATCGAGGTAGAAATTAGTATCAGCCATGTTGAGAGTGATGTTGGAGGTCTCCTGTAGCACCTGAACCTCCAACTTGACCTGACCATCGACGGTGTGGTTCCCGGCGCTCAGGAAGGGCTGGAGGCGCAAGGTGTAGTGCAGGGGCTTCAAGGAGCGGGGGAGGCCTTTGGGTGCTGTGCTTGTTGTGGTAGTGGGTGTGGCTGTTGTAGGATTGGTTGTGGTGGTGGATGTTGTAGGAGTGGTTGTGGTGGAGGCTGTTGTAGGAGTGGTTGTGGTGGTGGCTGTTGTAGGAGTGGTTGTGGTGGAGGCTGTTGTAGGAGTGGTTGTGGTGGAGGCTGTTGTAGGAGTGGTTGTGGTGGTGGCTGTTGTAGAAGTGGTTGTGGTGGTGGTTGTGGTTGTTGGGCTTAAACTTATAATGCTTGGGGTGGTAGTTTTGGTATTCGGGATGGAGACGTTTATGGTTGTGGTGATGTTTGTTTTCAAGGAGTTTGGTGTGGAGGCTTCAAGTGATGGGGTTGGGGTGATTTTTTGTGGTGTTGTCTCAACTTGGCTTGTTATGTCTTGATTAGATCCGGTTTGTTTTGTTTCTGCTTGATTCGTATCAGTTTGATCCACTCCATGGTTCGTTCCACCTAACTTGAGTGACCAAACGGGAGTAGTTTGAGAGGATATGTTTTTTGTAACCGAGGGAGCTATAACCTGACTGATTGTAGTCACGGTAATTGTGGTAGTCGTGGTGGTGGTCAGCGTGATGGTAGCCATGTTAATTGTGACGAGTATGCTTGTGTCAGAGAGGGCTGGGATCCTGTTGCTTGTGACCGTTGTACTTGTGACTCTATTGCTTGTGGCCAGGTTAATTGTGCTGGGTATGCTTGTGAGTGAGGGAGCTTTGACCTCGTTGCTTGTGACTGATGTGCTTGTTACTTTGCTGATTATGGGTAAAAGAACTACGATTGGGTTGGATGAGAGAGGGGTACTTGGGTATATGGAACTTGCGACCACCATGCTAGTTATGTCTGCCCTTGTGTCTGAGGTGCTTTTAGTTGTGATTGGTCTGATCATATATGCAGGAATTGTAGCATCATCGTTTATAATTGGCGTTGTTGTTAGTAAATGAGTTATGGCATGTTTGGTTGTGGTTGGTATAGATGTAATTAAAAGAGTTGAGACGTCTTTAGTTGTGATTGGTGAGGATGTATTTGAATGCGTTTTGATATCAATAGTTGTGACTGGTGTGATTGTTAATGAAGGGGTTGTGGTGGTTTTAACTGCGATTGGTGTGAATGTAGTTGACAGAATGCTGATGGCATTGGTTATGATTGATATGGTTGTTAATGAAGGAATTGTGATAGCCTTAGTTGCCAGAGGTGTTGATGTGGTTGAAGGAGTTGCTATATCTCTGGTTGTGATGGGAGTAGTTTTTAATGAAATAGTTGTGACATCTTTGGTTGTGATTGATGTATGTGCAGGTGAAGGTGTTGTGACATCTTTAACTATGATTGGTGTGCTTTTAGAAGACATTTTGGCATCATTGGTTGTACTGGGTTTGCTTGTGTGTAAAACGGTTATAATATCACTAGTCGCTGTTTGGGCGACTGTTTCTTTATTAATGATGCCTGTGTTGATTGTGTCTGTATTGATTGTAGCTGTAATGGTTGTAGCGGTCTTGAATGTGTCTATATTAATTAAGTATGTATTGAGAGAGTCCGTGTTGAATCTGTCTGTATTGTGATTGTCTGTAATGATTGTGTCTGTGATGGTTGAAACCGTAGTGGATGTGTCTGAAAGGATTGTGTCTATAATGATTGTAGCAGTATTGATTAAGGTTTCATCGGTGGTGTTTGAATGAACTGTGTTGTTGGTGATCGTATCAGTGTTACCCGTGCCCAAATCTATTGTGTCTTGACTGGCTGTAGTTTGGACATCCTCCTCCCATGTGAGTGCGTCTGCTGTTGTCTTGTCCTCTGTCTGGCAGTAAGAAATATAAGTTATACTATGTATAAAGTATATTAATTTAATGCCGTTTAATAATTTTGTTAATTAATTAGTAACAAATTTCACTCAAAGTTGTTATGCTTCATCATTAATAAAATGGATTAAAATTGTACATTATAGCAAGAATGTTTACAAATAATATTTATTCATATAAAGTTGCTTTGTTTACTATCACATTATTCAAGAACTTAACTACACACAAAGCGAGGTATTACTGTACTACATGTATGTATTCTTTTGACAATCAAGATAATTTAAATCAGCAGTGTATGATGCTTTTGCATAATACTGTATATGATGACTAATGAAAGGAATGAAGAAATACTGTTTGGGGAAATGTTGGCCACCAAGAGAAAATTAATGCTGTTGTTAGGTTCCATTGGTTATGACAGGGAACATTACTAAGAGCTACATTAATGCCATTTTTCAAGAATAATGTTTGAAAATTAAGACATATTGCCTAAATAAAAGTGATGATGATTGTTAGAAGGAATGCAAAAAAAAAAAAAAAAATGTTTTTTACGGCCAAGGGTTGAAACACAGGTCTGATAAGTATTGTTGGTGACTATCGAGCATACACTACTTTAATAATTAAACTTCGTCCAATTCATCTACTTTATTGCTTTTCTTTCTCTGGTACATAAAGGAGAGAAACAAGAAGTTAGAAGAAAAAAAAGGGGGAGGATAAAGGAAAGTATTAAGATAAGGATAATATGAATAATACACACGCAAACACACACACAGGGAAAATAAGCCAGAACACTATAAATAGAGCAAACGACTACACAACCAACAACATGATTTTTCCCTTGTCCTAATAATTTATTTATCCATATGTTTTTGTTATCCTATATTCAGGGACTGATCTTTTTATCGGCTCTCGACAGTGGTAAGAAGGGTAGAGAGTGATGATAGCAGTGAGTACGAAGGAGTACCAAAGAAAGCAAGTGTGTAACTAGTGAAGCCGATTATATCTATTGTTTTTTTTTTGTTTTTTTTTATCTTTTGGTTTTATCTTTCCCTATAATGCTGCTATACAAGATCTGACATTTGTAGATGCTGAAAGGCAGAGAGAGAGAGAGAGAGATATATAAAAAGAAAATAATAGTGAATAGCACACGCCACGCCACCAAGTTTCAGAGCCCCAAGCTAAAGTAATATAAGTAAATTTCTGCTACTTCTACAATTACAGATCCTAGCCTATACTTACGCCCTAGTGCAATCATATATATGCCTGTAAGATATATAGCATATTAAGAGCATTTTCAAAAAAAAAATTTTTTTTTAGTTAACACATACAAATTATACCTGGCAAGTCGGCATAACACTATTACTAAAAGTTCAAGTAAAGATGTTATTTATTATATAAGGGGAGAATATATTTTGTTTTATTATTTTTTTGCACCAGAACAAGACACACCACCCATCCTCCTACCGCCCACAGACACATCACCAACTGACGCCCCCAGAGTAAAAAGCGAGAACCACTTGCCCATGGATTCCAGACTGCAGCAGATCTCTGAATACATGAAGAAAGTGTACTTCTGGGAGGTGGACGGGAGCCACATCTACCTCCAACACCCTGATAATGCCCCGAAACCAGCACCCCTCCTGTTACTCCAGCTGAAGCAAGGACTAGCAAAAGGCGAGCTTGGGGTGGCCAGCTGGGGAATTCCTAAAACACCACCACCATCATCACCGACCTTCAACCTCTTCCCAGATCCTTAATCCTCCCCCCCCCCCCCCCCCCCTCAGCCTGTGATTGGTCCAGTGAGGCAGACTAGACAGGCCAGGGCCTTATAACCCCCAGGAAGGCCTCAGAAAGTCATAAGTTTGCAAGCCCGGTGGAATGAGAATAGAATTAGCCCCTCTTCCTCCCCTTTGCGCATACAGCAGCCTCACCTCTCTCCTACCGGCGAAGGCATAAAAGACTTGGGGATCTTATGATATGGACAAATGTGAGACAATTGTTTTGAGCCACTGAGAAAGACAAATCTTATACAATAATCCTAAGTCTATTGCCATTTGTGCAGGAGGAGAGCATGGAGTGTATAGAGCTGCAGGAGCTGAAAGACCTCAACCCACAAGATAACTAATTTGAACAGCTTTCTGGGGAGTGGGAAGAAGAGCTGCCCCGGATAATAACAGAGTGGCAGAATGGTTCTCCTAGGATGAACCAGATCAAGGAGCTGGAGTAGCTAGCAGCCCGACAATGAAATCGTCACCTAGAGAGAGACGATATCACGACACCCCTAGGTACCAGAGCAGTCCTGAGGGACGTCCTAGGACACACCCCTTTTTCCTCGAGCCCCTTGTTCTCATCTCACCCCACCCCCCTTTCATCAGTAGCAGTCAGATGCCAGCATGGTAGACCAATTCCCTCCACCTCCCCCTTTCCTCACAATACTTTCCCCTTGGTGTAATTAAGTTTTCACAACTCCACGCATAGAAGCCTGGGCAGAAACAGCCCCGGTGATCGCCCTACAGACTCCATCATCTTGGACAAGTGGAACCACAACAACATAGAAGCCTGGGCAAAAACAGCCCCGGTGATTGCCCTACAGGCTCCATCATCTTGGACAAGTGGAACCACAACATAGAAGCCTGGGCAGAAACAGCCCCGGTGATCGCCCTACAGACTCCATCATCTTGGACAAGTGGAACCACAACAACATTATAGAAGCCTGGGCAGAAACAGCCCCAGTGATCGCCCTACAGACTCCATCATCTTGGACAAGTGGAACCACAACAACATAGAAGAAAGAAGGAACGTTGCCACAAAAGGAAATGTCTTGCCGCATGTTTGCCCGGATGCCACATGGACCGCTAGGCCAATTAATCCACAGGTTGACCTCTGCCACCCAGCTAGTCATCACTACAACCACTAGTGTCCCCTGACAAGGAGCTACAAGGAACCGCCATGGTGTCGCAAGTCCGACCGGCTCTATATTATATTTATGTTGTATGATCTTGTATGTTGTTATATTTTTACTTCACTACAATCTCTCTCTACACGACACAATGTTGCATCTCTCTCACTCTTCTACTGCCATTGCAATGATCAGAGTTCTTCAGAGCTTTTTCAGTGTATATCTCCTCCCTGACAGAGAGTAAGGTGCACCCGTCTTTCAACACACTCCCAACCTTAATCTGTCCAACTCTCTAACCCAAGAATGAACCAATTTTCCCAGGCTTTCCTCTGCTCAACAAGTTTTTTTAGTAAGCTTTGAAACATTCTCCCTCAATCTATCTTTCCTTCATCCTATGACTTAAATTGCTTCAAGTTCTGTGTGTCCAGACATTTTAACTAACGTACTGTACCTTGAGTTTGTCTGTGTCACTCTTTTAACTTTGGGGGAGACACTTGTTATAGGCAGCTTTGCCTTTTGTATCCTTCACTCACATAACAAATAATAATTAAACAAAATATCATTATAACCCACAAAACGTCGGACAAATTAGTGTTAAAGTGGATTTACACAGGCGCTGTTTCTCTCAACATTTGCTCCACATCATATTGAAACTATTCTGTACTTACTGGATATTGGCAACTAAACTGAAGCTAGAATATTATGATTGAGAAAATATTGATAAATGTGTAATACCGAAGCTGACGGATGAGAGTTACTGATAAAGGCGGTGTCACACGAGCCACTTTTCCGTCAATTGTTATGAGCAAGTGTATTACTAACTGGCATCTACTGTATATTTGTATGGCCTTGATAATTTTAAGTCCCCTCTTATTTTGCACTTCGTTAAGCTAAACAAATTAAATTCCTTTAATCGTTCCTCGTATGGCATATTAATAACCTAGTCTGATGATCATCTTGGTAGCTCTCTTTGGTACTCTCTCTAGTTTTTTTCAATAACTTTTTTCAATCAAAATTAAGACAATTTTATGAATGAGGACGAACAAATGTATTATATAAAGTGAGAATAATGTGTTCGGATAATGAAACATGTTTTAATTACATCCTAGCATTGGTGGGCGGGTTTTAAATAGTCTATTATACAGTATTATTATAGTTACTTCTATATAATTTTCTTTGTTGAAACTCTGAAGTCGAAAGCTATTGAGTAATTTGATCTTTCCTTTGCACTACTTACACGAAGTATCTATCTATATTAACATTCATTTGGCTACCCAGCTTAACTTCTGGCTGTTTGTCGATTTGTTGACTGTCCAACTGGACATGAGAATGCCATGCCAAACTGATGGCTGCTTGGCCGATCGAATGTTTACCCGTTTTGTCCAACATGTGTGGGGAGGTTCCTCTCACACCGCTCTCCTAGACAAAGTTGAAAGGAAGGCCTTTCGTATCATTAACTCCCGTCCACTCACCAACTCTCTGCAATCTCTCTCTCTCCGCCGCAATGTTGCATCTCTCTCGCTATTCTATCGCTACTATAATAATCAGTGTTCCTCAGAGCTATCCCAGTGCATACCACCTCCTTTACGTAGGGCACGTGGTACCCGCCTTGCAACTCAATCCCACCCCTACTCTGTGCAACTCTCCAACCCAAGAGTGAAACGTTACTCTCAAACTTTCTTCTACTCAACAGCTGAGCTCTGGAACTCTGTCCCAGAATCAGTCTTTCCCTCTTCCTATGACTTAAATTGCTTCAAACTCCGTGTGTCCAAGCATTTTGGCTCGAACGTCCCTTGATTTTGGCCCTGTCACAGGGCCACTATGGGGGAGGCACTCGCTATAGGCAGTAAAGCCTTTTGCCTCCCTCAATCACATAGAAAAAAAAAAAAACGTTTGATATTTGTTCAAAAGTGTAGGTTAGAGATTAACCAAATATATTTTGTTCATAAGTCTAGGATGAAGCAATGTGTACTTCTAATAACAACGATATACCAAGTCTGTTTTGTAATGACTAACCTTGTCGTAAGAAGTGACCGGATTTAGATCATCAAGAAGCCTGAAGAATCTAGCCGGGCTGGGTATTAGGCACAGTAGACAACAGAACATTAAGACCACAGGGGCGCGGCGACCCCCAGTATATTCCAACATGGTGCTCGGACAGACAGACGTGAGGCTTCTAAACCACCTCAAGAATCCATGGAGACGCTGACAGACAGACGTGATGCTTCTAAACCTTCTCAATAATGTGCATGGGTTCTTGGATAGGTGCTCTCAAATAATAATATAATCAAACCTGTAATGATATTTTTTTCCTAGATATCACACTCGGTACTTGAGAATAGGCTATACATTAATGTAATTATTATTGATAGGTGGCTAATTCAGATTATACTCCAATAAACAGCTACTAAGTGAATTAAATACCCATTGACGTGACTTATGAAATCGACATAACATATTCAAGTCAATTCAAAAAGTGTTTTGTTGATCTTTCTATTTATCTATTGCCGGATATTGTGATCCCCGAAAGGGTGGCCACGAACGCGCCCCCATGCACCTGCATCCCCAGTCAGTCGACGCCCCTCCTCCCATCCAGCACCGCTTTCACGCATATACTTCTTAACTCCATCCTTCCACCTCTCACTCGGTCTACCTCTCCCTCTCTGTCCTTCCACTCACTTTTGTACACTCTCTTAGTCATCCTTTCGCTTCCCATACGTTCCACATGGCCGAACCATCTCAAGGTGTTCCTTTTCACACTTTCCAGCACATCTGCATCCACACCACACCTCTCTCGTACTTCCTCATTCATCTGTCTATCCCTCCATGTAACTCCGCACGCACTTCTCAGGTAACTCATTGCCACCCCTCTCACTCTTGGTTTAAGTCTCTTCACCAACGTCCATGCTTCACTCCCGTAAGTCAATATCGGGATTACCACACTATCATGCAAGGACTTTACTTCCATGTTGACCACCCTATTTCTTGTTACTGCTTTCATCATTCTTACAACCCTCTTCCCCTGTTGCACCCTCTCCCGCACTTCTTCATCCATACTTCCATCTTTACTCAACACATTGCCCAAATACTTAAATGAGCTTACAATCTCCATAGCTTGACCGTTCAACCTCACCTCACATTCTCTGGCTGCACCCCTTTCAAAGACCATAGCAAATATTAGTAATTATTAAGCGGTTCTATAAAGCTTAGGAAGGATTTGTAGGATTAAAAGGGTAAAGACTATCGCAATTAACCCTCTGACTTCCATATAACCTTCCTAATCTGAATAGTATCGTCTATTAGTAGCCGGAAAACAGAAATGAAATGCGTATTGGATCTGGAAAGGGTTAACTCTCTACAACGGCCCCGGTTTTCGTGCGTATATGTTGAGGTCCCTGTCCCTACTAGATGGTGAGGGGTGAAACAGTCCCCTCCACGTCACCTGTTAACTGGGGTATTATCTCTTACCTTCCCTAAGCTACCTCTCTCTATCTATCTCTCTCTCTCTCTCTCTCTCTCTCTCTCTCTCTCTCTCTCTCTCTCTCTCTCTCTCTCTCTCTCTCAGACTGAATCCGTCACAAGTTATCATCAGTTTTATTGATTTCTGCTATTTAATCATACATTGAATTGGACTGAACACGATTAGGAGCTCTTAAGATACAAAATACAGAAACAAATAAAGATAAAATTGTCAATTAATAGACTAAATTCTAACTTCTTTATGACTGAACACAATTAGGAGTATTTAAAATACAAAAAACAGTGAAAAAGAAAGAGAAATTTGTCATATAAGAGACTCAACTGTAACTTCCTTATGACTCGGATACTGTGACTCCGATAAATCCACCTTAAAATGGTTGTGTGAATTTAATGAAAAGGACGTCACCGGTTCTGTAGGGGTTAAAATAGGGTTGGTTATTTCTACGTCTGGCACTATCACACCAGGAAAATAGTCTATACAAATCTATCGGTAATTGGAGAGCACTGCGGAGGAGGAAGTGAAATGTCCGAACTTATAAAACAAAATACGCGTTTCAGGCTATAAGGAAATTGGAGCCGGAAACATTGATATAAAACACAAATGGAATAATAATATAGATTGTTGATGGATATAAAGTATGATTAATTAGTATGATTAATTTAGGAAGGGAAGAGGATGTGTAGATCAGATTTTTACCCTGAATTGTGTTGTGGAGAAGTATCTGGAGAAGAAACAAAAGGTGTATGTTGCCTTTATGGACTTGGAGAAGGCCTATGACAGAGTGGATAGAGAAGGTTTGTGGAAAGTACTTAGAATATACGGAGTAGAGGGCAAGTTGCTGAAAGCAGTGAAGAGCATGTATGAGGGTGCAAAGGCGGCAGTACGTGTGGAGAGTGAGCAGAGCGAGTTCTTTGACCTGAATGTTGGTTTGAAACAGGGGTGTGTGATGTCCCCGTGGTTGTTTACTGTATATATGGATGGAGTTATGAAAGAAATACTATCAAGAGCAGTGGATGTTGGTGTATCGCTGAAAAGGGAGGGAATTGAGTGGAAGCTACCTATACTGCTGTTTGCGGATGATACAGTTCTGATGAGTGATAATGAATGGGAGTTGCAGGGTCTGGTAAATGAGTTTGGAACAGTGTGCGAAAAACGGAATTTGAAGGTAAATACGGGGAAGAGCAAGGTTATGGTCTTCGAAAGGGGTGAAGTCACAGAGTGTGAGGTGAAGCTGAACGGTCAGGCTATGGAGATCGTCAACTCTTTTAAGTATCTGGGCAGTGTGTTGAGTAAAGATGGGACTATGGATGAAGAGGTGCGGGAGAGGGTACAACAGGGGAAGAGGGTTGTAGGAACGCTAAAAGCAGTAACAAGAAATAGGGTGGTCAGTATGGAAGTGAAGAAGTCCTTGCATGACAGTGTGGTAATCCCGACACTGACTTACGGAAGCGAAGCATGGACGTTGGTTGAGAGACTCAGACCAAGAGTGAGAGCAGTGGAAATGAATTACTTAAGGAGTGCGTGCGGAGTTACATGGAGGGATAGACAGACTAATGAGGAAGTAAGAAGGAGGTGTGGTGTGGAGGTAGATGTGCTGGAAAGTGTGAAAAGGAACAACTTGAGATGGTTCGGCCATATGGAACGTATGGAAAGCGAGAGAATGACTAAGAGGGTGTACGAGAGCGAGGTGGAGGGACAGAGGGGGAGAGGTAGACCGAATATGAGGTGGAAGGATGGAGTGAGGAACTACATGAACGAAGGCGGTGCTGGTTGGGGGGAGGGGCGTCGACTGACTGGGGACAGAGGTGCATGGGGGCGGTTCGTTCGTGGCCACCCCTTCGGGGATCACGGCGTCAGGCAATAGATAGATAGATAGATAGATAGATAGATTAATTTGGTTTTATGCGTTTATAAATGTACTAAGACCATATTTTAGCCATCTATTCTGCATTTAATGAGATAATATATACCGGTAAGTCAATGTATAGGCCTAGAATGGTTGTGAAGATATTGTTTGATAAAATATATTATCCATTACTCGGTTCATGCAGACTACCTCTTACCTATACTGTATAAATATATGGAGAGGCAGCATTGCCAATGTCTGGCAGGTGGGTAACCTAACCCTGCGCCACCCTGTGCTTCTAATGATTACAAATTTGGCTAATTATCTGAGATTTTATGACGTTCGCCCCATTAGTTTGGTGGTTATAACACCTTTCGTCCTATTTCTTCATCAGTTTTAAGACCTTTATTAAGATTGTGGCTTTAAAATGCTTCGTTCTTGTATCAGAAATGCTCCGCCAAATATTGTTGAGAAATTCCTCGCATCGACTGTACCTTATTTCTATATCTTCTGAAAGAGTACGCTGTAAGACATGTGTGTACAGTTGGCAATAATTCCAGCTGGCCCAGGGCTTCCTTTACGAGTATACTGTATATGGGATTTAAGCTATTTACAAATATATACACCTGTAAATGAGAAACACAAAAGACAAAAGTGAACAAACTATTAGATAGGTTACGTCTGTGCATTTGGTTTGCCATTACTCTACTTTATCACTATAATAGCTTAAATACAATTAGCACTGGGCCATTTGGCAATTTTGCAGGGCGTACGTAGCAAAACACAGACTGTAACACAAAATTGGTCCTCAGTGTAAGCATTGGTTTCACAAATTCGGCATACACTATGAAACAGATATATAAAATGCATCATAAATGTATTTAAAAAAAAAAAAAAATTAAGAATGTGTTCGAAATGTTATACAAAACTATCTTACACACTGATTACATGCACCAGATCTGTTACAGTTTGTTGGGTCTATTTTGCGCACACGAATATTGCAGTGTGGAGTTTCAACCTGGCATTTTGTGAATATGTCCCAATGGTTGGGTGGAGTAAAGAACCAAACAAGGGGACTACTAAAACAGGTATGATATGTGGTATAATATTTGTTGAAGAACCTTCCTTTGTCTTAGGTGCAGCATAGTCGCACACACACACACACACACACACACACATATATATATATATATATATATATATATATATATATTTGTGTGTGTGTGTATGTGTGAATCCCTAATATAACCAGAAAACAGTTGAGAAGATTAATAGCATGCTCATAATTCATCTCCGCAATATACGATCAATTATACGAGCAATAAATCTACGTCCCTTTCTTATTCCTCTATCTAGGTTATAAATTAGCTTCACCAAATGTGCTGTTAACATGAATTATTATATAATGTGTTTTAACTTATATATGTCTAACATGAACAAAGTTTGTTACACACGGTGTGTTCTATCGTGTACGAATAAATATTATAATATGTATTCATATTAGTCGAATTAAATTGACTTTCCACAAGCCATATCCAGTCTTCACAATTTACAACCATTTTACTCAAAATTCAACATTAACTAAGTGCAACCAGTCTCTACAAACTGTTTGCATATGTCAAAAATACTGGAACTGCATTCACTTTTAGCCGTTCCCAGACAAATCAACTAAGAAACCATTTCAACTATAGTCTGTTAATTCTTGGTTAGGCAGAAATCGTAACCTTTAACCTCTGTAACTCAAAAAAGACTAGAGTAGCCTAATCGAGCTAATTTTTCTACCAAATAGGAAGACTTGATCAGGGAATAGGTGTGGAAATTGACAGCTCATTTGCTCTAGCCGTTTTTGAGTTACAGAGGTTAGAGGTTACGATTTCTGCCCAACCTAGAATGAACGGACTGTATAGTACATCCTAATCAGTGCCGAATCGACCAGGGTTAACTAAATTTGTCTGAAAGTTAATTTATATAACCAAGCTTTACCTAGCCTAACCTATCCTAACCGCATTGGTTGATTGAGACTGGCAGAAATCCACTAGTTGAAATGGTCTACTGGTTGAATTGTCTTGTCACCAAATTGAACGATTTATCATACATCGATTATAAACCCACAAGTTAGCGTAATATATGTTTATCTTCAACACACACATCATCATCATTAGCCTGAATTAGTCCACTGCAGAACAAAGGCATCTCCCAAAATCTTCCATTCTAACTGTTCCATCCTACCCTAGCAAACTTTCGGATCTCATCCCTCAATCTGGTTCTCTGTCTACCCATTCCTCTAGCTCTATCTCTAGGGTCCCATTCTGTTGCTCTTCTTGTCCATCTGTTATCATCTCTATGACCTGCCCAGGACCATTTCCTCTTGTTGTAGTACTGAGAATATTTCTACTTTTGTTTGTGCTCTTATCCAAGAGGCTCTATATCAATATCAATAGTTCGCCGAAAAACACTAAAGCTTAGTTTTATGAAATCTAAAGAGTGGACATATCTCTATTGGTGACCTCCTTTCTTATCTGAAAAACTCTTGGTTATCCTCCTTTTTGGGATTTCGGTGAGACCTTTTCTATTGTGCTAGACATATGCAAAGCCTTTGAGAGTCTGGCATTAATCCCATATTTCTAAACTACCATATTTCGGTTTCTATCCCTCTATCTGTGCCTTTATCTCTCTCTTTCCTTTCTGGCCGTTCTACAGCGGTTGTGGACGACTATCGCTCACTTCCTCAACCTATCAACTTCGGTGTTCTTTAGGGTTCTGTCCTAATTCCAGTTCTATTTCTTATAACCACTCTTTGTAAAGCAGCTCCCCAGAAGTTAGGTGTGTTCAACCATCTCCATGGGTTCTTTATCCCTGCACAGTTTCTTACTCTGAACAGGGGCACTGTGCACCCATGTATCGAGTATTGTTCGCATGTGTGCGGAGGTTCCACCCATACCGTACTTCTCAAAAGGGTAGAGTCAAAAGCATTTCATCTCATCAACTTGCCTTTTCTTACTGATTCCCTACATTTTATCTCTACTCGCCACAATGTTTCATCTATTCACTTATCTACCGTTATTACAACAATAATTGTTCTACAGGGCTCTCTCAGTGCATACCCCCTCCCATATGGCGAGTGGGAAGCACCCGCCTTTCAACACAATTCCACTCTTATTCTGTCCAGCTCTCCAACCCAAGAATTAACAAATGTTCTCAATCTTTCTTCTATTCAACATGTGAACTCTGTAACTCTCTCCCTCAATCAATCTGTCCTTCATCCTATGACTAACACTGCTTTAAACTTCGTGTGTCCTTGTATTTTGACCCCAACGTACCTTGAATTTGGCTCTTCTGATTTAGGGGGAGACACTCGTTACAGGCATCCTGCCTTTTGTCTCCTTCATATACACAGGTATAATCAAATATGTTGTCGTTGAGCTCATTAATCTGTATGCATACTAAAAAACCTCTATCAACTTGTATATCTGGTAAATTTTAATGTCTATAACTTGAACTTCCTTTTACACTTAAGTGAGCAAGGTTGATGAGACCGGTAGAATTATTAGTAGCTCCCAGGTACTGCAGCTGTATGCGGTACTTGGCACGATACCAGGTGTGTGTGTGTGTGAGAGAGAGAGAGAGAGAGAGAGAGAGAGAGAGAGAGAGAGAGAGAGAGAGAGAGAAAATTTTTCCCTGACTGTGCCTTACTTCTCATTGCGAAGGGAAGTGATCTTAAGCAATTATATCACAAGATATTGTTTACTATGTGTAAGCAAGATATGCAAGCAAAAAGTTAAACGAAGAATCACGTTAACACTGAGAAGTAACTAAGATTCGCCTTTATATATCTTCATAATATCGTTGCGTGGTTGACCAGACCAAATGGCTGGAGTAAAGAAGGAAAGAAGAGCAATTGGACAGAGGAAGAACAAGCGAAGAAGTGAGAAATACAGTAGAAGACTGAAAGTTCTCGGGTTCAACCAAGTTGCTTCCGTTATGAAGTACCTTATTATCCTGTTTGACTGATGTACTTGAATGTTCTTTCTAAGCTACACAGTTATCTGGCGGGCGACGATTATAACATATGAAAAATACATTTGATTTAATTAAAGCGTTGAAATAAGCAATTAATCAACAGTTATATACATTTATATATGCCAGTGTAAAGTGCTCAATAAATTCGAAATATTATATATATATATATATAGTATAACCAGTATATAATCGCCTACAGGTTACATATCAAAGCCCAATACTAATAAATACCAATAATTCGAAGAGTGACATCAACATATATCCAACGTGAGGACAAATCAGCTAACGGTACCTAGAGGCGACCTCAAATAATGTAAATATATATATATAGTGTATATCTGAGGTGTAGACGACCCACCCAACCCACTGCCTTATAAAATCTAGGTTGGGAAAATGTGAATATCTGTCAGAATTCTGGTGTTATGAATCAACAAGAGTTTTGTTGTTCATGTATTATTAACCTGTGTGTGTGTTTGTTGTTTTATAACATGTAACTGATTTATTCATTTCATTGATACATTCCATGGCAATATACTGTATATACTGTACTCATTGATTTCAGGATATTTTTGTTTAATTCGGTGAATTTCTCGTTTATACATTCATTATATATTACATAATCTTATTTCTCATTTTTGTTTCCAATATATATTTGATCTGCTCTTTAGCTATCAAATATATGAATGCTTTTCACTTGAATTTACAAATTTAATTTCATAATTCTATAAATACAACCATTATTAGGCATAAGCATTGCTTTTATAATATTTAGAACCACAAATATCAAGCTATAATGCGTTTTATCATTACTACGATTAATCATAATATTTCTGGATAAAATTAAAGTTTACAATGACAAACAAACTGGTGATTGTAGCATAGCACAGAAATAATATACAATTACCGCTTACACTGTCAAAACTATGGGCAGGAAAATAGTAATTAAAGTATCCATAATAATTACTCATTTATAGGAATATTGATGGTAATAAACCCATCTAATGCAAGGATAGAAATAAGTAATCTGTATCAATACGCCCAATGATTTTATATATCTCTATCATACCTTTGATTTATTCCCTTGACTTTTTACAGGGTATAACTAAGATTTCCCTTTAGGGGAGACGGGTCGTTTTTCTGGTCCCCTTCTTCTTCATGTTTAACCCCATTAGTTTTCCGATATTAAGACGTTCGTCCCATTACTTTGACGATTTAAAGACCCTTCGCCCTATTTCTTTGTCAATATTAAGACTTTTCGTGTCATTTAGGTGTCGATTTTTTCCTGGCGAGCGATAGCGACCCTGTAATGGGACATTTTTTCGATAGAAAAATTTGCACATTTGTTTTGAAGGAGGGTCTTGGGGAAGTGTGTTTTTGTTAAGCTTGATGGAGGTTTAGGGAGGCAACTAAAAAGATAATAAAAATATACATAAATGAGCAAATAAATACGCCATCCCCCCTTAAGTCCTAGGAAAAAATGTAACCGTTTCAGAATACAGTACCTGCAGTCCGTTCATTATAGGTAGGCCAAAAATCCTGACCCCTAACTTCTGTAACTCTAAAAGGGCTAGAGAAAATAGGCTGCAAGCTTCCCCACCTATTCCCCGGCTGACCCTTCCCAAATATTACATATATTTGGTCGATTATTATTATTTTTTTTTTAGTTATAGTTATTGGTCAAGATTGTGTCCTAACTAAAGCTAATAGACAATATACGCATCTTCTTTCTTCTATTCAAGGTATTATTAGACTATTTCCCACAGTTTAAGAAGGACCTCTATAAATTAACGAGGAAAAAACTAGCTTCACACTCATACTCCCCCAGGTCCTTCCTAAGCTTACTAAAAATCGGCCAGTAATAATTTAAGAAAGGCGTTATAGTACATATATATATATATATATGGATGAAGAAGTGCGGGAGAGGGTACAACAGAGGAAGAGGGTTGTAGGAACGTTGAAAGCAGGACAAGAAATAGAGTGGTCAGTATGGAAGTGAAAAAGTCCTTGCATGACAGTGTGGTAATTAAATCCCGACACTAACTTACGGGATATTTTACGGGAACTTAATGGATAGGCGACGAGCAGGGAGGTTTTAGGAAGGGAAGAGGATGTGTAGATCAGATGTTTACCCTGAATTGTGTTGTGGAGAAGTATCTGGAGAAGAAACAAAAGGTGTATGTTGCCTTTATGGACTTGGAGAAGGCCTATGACAGAGTGGATAGAGAAGGTTTGTGGAAAGTACTTAGAATATACGAAGTAGAGGGCAAGTTGCTGAAAGCAGTGAAGAGCATGTATGAGGGTGCAAAGGTGGCAGTACGTGTGGAGAGTGAGCAGAGCGAGTTCTTTGACCTGAATGTTGGTTTGAAACAGGGGTGTGTGATGTCCCCGTGGTTGTTTACTGTATATATGGATGGAGTTATGAAAGAAATACTATCAAGAGCAGTGGATGTTGGTGCATCGCTGAAAAAGGAGGGAATTGAGTGGAAGCTACCTATACTGCTGTTTGCGGATGATACATTTCTGATGAGTGATAATGAATGGGAGTTGCAGGGTCTGGTAAATGAGTTTGGAACAGTGTGCGAAAAACGGAATTTGAAGGTAAATGCGGGGAAGAGCAAGGTTATGGTCTTCGAAAGGGGTGAAGTCACAGAGTGTGAGGTGAAGCTGAACGGTCAGGCTATGGAGATCGTCAACTCTTTTAAGTATCTGGGCAGTGTGTTGAGTAAAGATGGGACTATGGATGAAGAAGTGCGGGAGAGGGTACAACAGGGGAAGAGGGTTGTAGGAATGCTAAAAGCAGTACAAGAAATAGGGTGGTCAGTATGGAAGTGAAGAAGTCCTTGCATGACAGTGTGGTAATCCCGACACTGACTTACGGAAGCGAAGCATGGACGTTGGTTGAGAGACTCAGACCAAGAGTGAGAGCAGTGGAAATGAATTACTTAAGGAGTGCGTGCGGAGTTACATGGAGGGATAGACAGACTAATGAGGAAGTAAGAAGGAGGTGTGGTGTGGAGGTAGATGTGCTGGAAAGTGTGAAAAAGAACAACTTGAGATGGTTCGGCCATATGGAACGTATGGAAAGCGAGAGAATGACTAAGAGGGTGTACGAGAGCGAGGTGGAGGGACAGAGAGGGAGAGGTAGACCGAATGAGAGGTGGAAGGATGGAGTGAGGAAGTACATGAACGAAGGCGGTGCTGGTTGGGGGGGAGGGGCATCGACTGACTGGGGACAGAGGTGCATGGGGGTGGTTCGTTCGTGGCCACCCCTTCGGGGATCACGGCGTCAGGCAATAGATAGATAGATAGACTAACTTACGGAAGCCAAGCATGGACGTACGGGGAGAGACTCAGACCAAGAGTGAGAGCGGTGGAAATGAGTTACTTGAGAAGTGCGTGCGGAGTTACATGGAGGGATAGACAGACGAATTAGGAAGTAAGAAGGAGGTGTGGTGTGAAGGTAGATGTGCTGGAGAGTGTGAAAAGGAACAACTTGAGATGGTTCGGCCATATGGAACGCATGGGAAGCGAGAGAATGACTAAGAGGGTGTACGAGAGCGAGGTGGAAGGACAGAGAGGGAGAGGTAAACCGAAGGATAGGTGGAAGGATGGAGTGAGGAAGTATATGAATGAATGCGGTGCTGGTTGGGAGGAGGGGCGTCGACTGACTGGGGATATATATACAGCATATATACTAAACGGGTTAACACGTCTTGTTAGTATGGTGTTTTGTTGTATTGTTATTGTGTAATTTGCTTGCGTTTGACATTTTCTAGCAATGTATTTTAGCTTGTCCCCTAGGCTAACAAAAACGCCTTCCCAGGCTTCCTTCAAACTAAAAAAAAAATTTTTTGACCTAGAAACGTATTAAAATCTCCAAACTAATGAATCGATACAGGGGAGTTCCACAAAGATCTCCCTCGTACTAAATAGGGTTAATGCTGGCAGAATGCTGATTATTACAAAAATAATAATGATAATAATAACAATAATAAAAATAATAATTATTATTATTCGTGATAGCAGTTTAGGAGAGACAATGATAAATTGAAAAGGGTTTAATCTCGCTTCAGGCTCATGCATCCACAGGTCCTTCCTATCTATCTATCTATCTATTGCCTGACGCCGTGATCCCCGAAAGACGTCATTATATTCTGAGCTGGTTAACCCTTTCAGTATTTGAGGACCCATTTGTTCATTTACTCTGGCTATTATTAGATGATTTTATACAGCTTAGAGAGGCTGTTAATAATGAAAGGGGTAAACTTGATCCCAATTAAAACACCGACACACACACATAAACACACATTCACCCACTCTCACAATCTCTCTCTCTCACTCACACTCACTCACTCACTCTTACTCTTACACTCTCTCTCTCTCTCTCTCTCTCTCTCTCTCTCTCTCTCTCTCTCTCTCTCTCTCTCTCTCTCTCTCTCTCTCTCACACACACACACACACACATTTTCGTAGACCACATAATATTACCTACGTGGTTATAGATCGGAACAAAGTCTACCATTATCAGTCCTTAGCGTGTTTCTGCCGACCCACTTCCTTCATGGGTTTCCCGCCTACAACCTTTAGAAACCACACACACACACACACACACACACACACACACACACACACACACACACACACACACACACACACACACACACACACACACATTATCATATATTCACCTACATTCAGTAAATTTGGTAATATATAAAGAGACGGACGCACAAAATCAGTGTTGTTTACGTTACCGTAGCCCAACATTCTAACCTAACCTAAGGAGGATATGCTGCCCCCAGACCCCTTGCTGGGCTAACCGTTGATGTGCAGTGTAACAAAATACAAACATGGCGTGAAATTAAACTAACAGAACCGAAAACAAGCTTCACCAGACAATGACACGATCAGAACACTTGCAGGAAAACAGTATGTGCGTCAGTCTCCTAAAATAATACTGACTGTGTATTGAACTTTTTTCTAGTATTTATTTCACTTAACCATCCCCTAAAATATCTTATTACATTGGATCACAAAAAGTGACATTTAACGCACCTAGTTTGTTTGTTTAGCCATTTCTAAAATTATCCCTATACACGAGCATGTCTCGATACCCAGTTACGTATTTTGCACGTATCATCATACCTATATGCTATCATACCTACAGTATACTGTACATACACTGATATACCAGTATACTGTATACACTGTTATATCTGTATATACACTTATATCTGTACATACACTGTTATATCTGTACATACACTGGTATGCCTGTACATGCACTGTTATATCTGTACTTACACTGATATACTTGTACATACACTGGAATGTATGTACATACACTGATATATCTGTACTTACACTGCCGTACATACTGTTATAGTCATGAATACACTGACGTATACCTGTACATACACAACAGTAGAAGCTGCAAGTTATCTACAAGGTCACACACTACTGGAGGTCAGGTACGAACGTTGACCTTGACACTAAAATACCCACGTGACCTGACATATAAGACAATAAGGAAGACTATATAAGTTAGTTAGGTCACACAGCACTGGAGGTCAGGTACGAACGTTGACCTTGACACTAAAGTACCCACGTGACCTGACATATAAGACAATAAGGAAGACTATACAAGTTAGGTAGGTCACACAGCACAGGAGGTCAGGTACGAACGTTGACCCTCACAATAAAGTACCCACGTGACCTGCAGGCCTTAACTCGGACTCACTCGTAAAATTATAACACTGTAGTACAGTTGGCCAAATAAGTCGTGTTGCCGCTGTCATTACGTTTTGTTCTCTGTGTGCTGTATTCATTTTTGTCGGATGTTGTCTAGGGTGTGTATAGATAAGGACATGTTTGTATATCTCACTCGAAACGATACATTTAAGTTTAGATAGTGCTGATACCAATTATTGATCGAATTATACTTGGTGCCGCGACATCACTTATTTGGTCAACTGTACCTTCCATCAGATCATCATTTTGTTTGTCATGCAACCTACCTCCCCACGTTTTTGTTTGCCATGCTGCCTATCTCCCCACGATTTTGTTTGTTATGCTGCCTACCTCCAGACGATATTGCACGACTTAAAGGTAACGATGGTTATGGCGGATTCATACAAACCATTTTCTCCCATTTTGTTTTCAGCCAATCACGCCTATTAGCATCTGATTTTTATTTTTATTTTTTTATTAATATATTTGTGTATTATTAGTTTGCTCCCAACACCAACCATTTAGCTTATAAAACACCCGCTGGACCCACTTCGAGATATATTTGTACATTTTTCGGTAGAAAAATTTCCTGGCCGACAGCCAGTTTTTCTTATATTACAAGACTTGATATCGCTGGTTAGGAAAAAATCGACATCTAGAAGACACGAAAAGTCTTAAAATTGACAAAGAAATGGGGCGAAAGTCTATAAAATGCCAAACTTATGGGGCGAGCATCTTAAAATATCAAAACTCATGAGGCTAAACATAAGGTCCAAGGGGGTCCAGAAAAAAATAAAAAACTTAAACTTTTGTTTCAACCTTGCATACGTATTGCACAAACCCTTATCATGTAGTCACTCACAACTAAAATTCGTGAACTTTTTTTGTAATGCAAATTCAACCATTAAGATTTATATACTGTACTGTATATATGGAGTTTGCATTCCAGAAATTAGTAGCTATGGATATATTATTTATATATCCAAAATTGCATTTATAAATTTATTTTTGCCATTATTGCTATGAGAATTTGGTATAATATAAGATCTGCTGTAATATTAACGTATCTTAGGCAACGAACGAATAAGATCATATGTTTTCATTAGTAATTGTGTTTGTTTCCTGTATAATCCTTACGTCATTGCGTTACTGTATGTCATCAAATCTATTATTTATGTTAAATTTCATAAAGGCACCTACTGTACATTTCATAAAGGCACCTGCTGTACATTTCATAAAGGCACCTACTGTACATTTCATAAAGGCACCTACTGTACATTTCATAAAGGCACCTACTGTACATTTCATAAAGGCACCTACTGTACATTTCATAAAGGCACCTACTGTACATTTCATAAAGGCACCTGCTGTACATTTCATAAAGGCACCTACTGTACATTTCATAAAGGCACCTACTGTACATTTCATAAAGGCACCTACTGTACATTTCATAAAGGCACCTACTGTACATTTCATAAAGGCACCTACTGTACATTTCATAAAGGCACCTACTGTACATTTCATAAAGGCACCTACTGTACATTTCATAAAGGCACCTACTGTACATTTATATGAAATTCTACACAGTTTTTGGTATAATTATGTTCATATTGTTATTTAATGTTTTATTTCTTGCTTTATTAGTTTAGCTTGTAATAAAATTATATAAATGTATATATTACTATTGAGTTAGCCAAAATAGTGACATTATATTAGAAATATTGTAATTTTACCAAATTGTGGTCACTTTTGTCGGACTGCTTTAAGACCTTTAATGAGAGCTCTCATGTTATCAAATGGCTCAGCCAAGAACTTAGATGTATTATAATTTTAAATATGGTTAATGTAATATAATTGTAAGTTAATGTCGCTAAATAAACTATACCAATCAATCAATCAATACAAAAATAGCTCCCATACATCTGCTTACATAATGGATAATATGAGAGATCCCTGGACTTATATGCTTGTTTGTACCACCAGTATGTCGTCCGTCGCCCAGCAGTCTCTCCGGAAACTCCTCCTTGGCGACGTAGTGGAATTTCGCCAAATTTCAAAGGCACATCCAGCTGGTCACTGCGTACGTATGTGAAAAGAATATTTGTATCGTACTTAATGGTAAAAGGTTATAGGGCACTGGCAATGATTAGGAGCAATTTCTGTCCTTTTTTAACAATATATTCAAATATAGGCCTAGCCACAACTTTTGTTTTAGTTTTTGCAATCTTTGACGAACTTTAATATAAACATTCCACAGCTCAGATTTAAGGTATTTTTTTATTTATTTCTTATTTTTTTTACCAATTACTCCTAAACTGGCAGATAGACTCTCATCAAACGTATCTGTCATTATCATCCAAATCTTTTATAATATTCAAAGGTCAAGTACACACGTCAAGCTCAAATGATAAAAATCTATTTATGATCTAAGTTGCTATGTATTCAAATGTCATCAAATTTCCATGTGTACTTGTTCTTTACACTAAAATTACATACATATATTATCAGACAGATAAAGGTCAGTGGTCAATAATTTGCCTTCTGATTTCCTCTAAACCTTATTAAACTGCATAAAATCGTCGAAGGATAGACCGAACATAATGAATACACACACACACACACACACACACACACACACACACACCTAAGCCTTCGTTTCCGATGTCGCCAATTGGCTAAAAATACAGACTACACACACATCCACAGCCATTCCAACGATACATATAACACCTACACATATAGGAGGCGGGAAATAACGAGCATGCTCACTCCCGCAATACAACTAGAGTAAGTACAACTAGAGTAAGTACACACACACACACACACACACACACACACACACACACACACACACACACACACACACCATTTAGTATTCTAGGCAGTAACCTCATCATAGACTGTATTCCAGATGCTCTTTGGAACACTTAACTCTCTCCCAGGGCCGCTAATGAGTACAAAAAACTTACAGTACATATTGACGACACACATTTAAGGGGACCGATCCACTTTTTTTGTTCTGGGTAGTAGCAAATCGACCCCATTCAGCCTACTGTTTTAAGACGTTTATCCCCATCCAGGTGTCGATTTACACTGGGCGAGCGAAAGCGAGCCAGCATATTTTGGATTATGTTTTGACAGCTGACTTAATTTGTACACTTTTTGGTAGAAACATTTCTCCGGCGAAGCCCGATTTCTCCATACGATGATGGCTCGCTGTCGCTCGCCTGAAAAAAATCGATACCTGAATGGGGAGAAATGTCTTAAAACAGTAGGCTGAATGGGGCCGAATGGATAAAACCCAGAGAGACAAAGCAGTTCGGTCCCCTTAAGCTACCCATCAAAAAGAAAAACACATCACACATTCTCACACGCCATTATATGCATTCTATTTCTACGGTGTTCATAATTATTATTTGTCTCACCATCCCTATAGCCATGTTCTCTCTCTCTCTCTCTCTCTCTCACTCTCACTCTCTCTCTCTCTCTCTCTCTCTCTCTCTCTCTCTCTCTCTCTCTCTCTCTCTCTCTCTCTCTCTCTCTCTCTTTGTCACACACACACACACAATAACAATTAGAAAATCCCTGCTTTCTCTCTCTCCAGCCAACACCAATAAAGGGAACAGGTTTCAAGGCATTATCATCAGGCCCGTCTCGGTACCTCCATCCCCATGTATCTCTCTCCCAAGCTATCCTTAGGCACTGGGGAGGGGGGGGGGGGGAGAGAGAGAGATATGGGGGGAGGGAAGGGGAGAGCATCTTTAACCCCTTCTGTACTAGCGACTTTATTTAAATTTTTGGGGTTGTAGGAACACTGAAAGCAGTAACAAGGAATAGGCTGGTGATGGGCTGGTCTATCAGAGTGAGACCTGAGCGATCTCTGCCATACCCATAGCTTACTCTAACTGTTCCTTTTACTTATATATTTTCTAGATCTCGAGTGACGGCGTCTCTTCCGTGGATTGACCTCCCAATCTACCAAGATTGGAAGCTAAAGCGTCACATTATTCCTTTGCCCCTCAACTTTCTCTTCATAATTGCTGAGGGGCACAGGGCCCTGGGTGGGGCTTTGGTTTCCCGGGCGTTTACGCACCCTCTCAGCCCCCCGCCATGGAGTGGCTTCGGTCACCCAGGCTTTATTGTGGTCGGCAGGGAGGGTTCTGTGGGGGCGCTCGTTTGTGGCCTTGGCCTTACTCGGGGCCTTGGGGCTGTTCGGCCAGGCAGCTTGGGGAACAACAACAACAACAACAACAAGGAATAGGGTGGTCAGCATGGAAGAAGAAATTGCATGATGATCCCTACATTGACGTACGGGAGTGAAGCATGGACGTTGATGGAGAGACCAAAATCAAGAGTGAGAGGGGTGGAAATGTGTTACTTGAGAAGTGCGTGTTGAGTTACATGGAGGGATAGACAGACGAATGAGGAAATACAAGAGCTGTGTGATCTAGATATGCTGGAAAATGTGAAAAGGAACACCTTGAGATAGTTCGGCCATGTGGAATGTATGGGAAGCGATAGAATGACTAAGAGAGTATACGAGAGTGAGGTGGAAGGACAGAGAGGGTGAGGCACACCAAAAGTGAGGTGGAAGGATGGAGTTGAGAGGTACATGCGTGAAAGCTGTGTTGAATGGGAAGAGGCGCATCGGCTGAAGGGGGACAGGTGATGGGGGCGATTAATTCGTGGCCACCCCTTCGGGGATCATGACGTCTGGCAGTAAATAGATAGAAATAATTGGGTATAATAACTGAATTTCCTTTCTTTTCTTATAATTAGATGTGTTTATTATTACCACTATACATTTAAATAGGTAAATATGTATGAACACTTTTATTGTACATATCATTCCATTTCTAACCCATAATATTTGATAGTACACAACCCTAAAGCCAAGAGATATTGATCTAGTCTGTTCATGAATATACGTGCATTGCCTCAGTGATTCGGGGAGTTTGTAACAAATATCCATAATTTCCTTGGTAAAAAAATATTTAAGCCCTTGAGCATTTTCAATCGTCTTGACAGATTATTCTGGCTATTATTAGACGATTTAACTTGTGGGAGCTAGAGATTTAGCCGAGATTGTTTCCACCCCTTCTATTCCTTGAGACTCTTCCTAATACAATCGTCTAATGGTAACCAGTATATAGAGTAAAATGCTTCCCCAATTACTGAAAATTTCCCTGGTAAATAGAGGTGAGGCAAAGGTGAATATAGATTTTTACTGTCTATATAATGTAATCCTCTACATATTTTTATTATATATTAATCTATCTCTCAGTCGCTGATTCTTGACTTAACCTAACCTAACCTTTATCTACCCTAAACCTTATCTACCCTAAATATAACTTAATTAATTAATAAATAATTAAATCTATTCTAAACTTAGCCTAGACAAAATGTGCTTATGCTTACAGTAATCTAGCCTTACCTGATTGTATATAAACTAGTCTAATTTGATCTTACCTAGCCTTAACCTAGCCCACATTAATCTCCCTTTATCCTAGCCAAAATTATCCCCATGTAAATTAAAATATATATAGCTCTGGCGAAAATACTAGCAGGCGAACAAACGGGTGGGCGAATGGACTGTTTTAAAACCAGTGTCACACGAGCACTTTTTCCGGCAATTTTCGATGAGCAAGTTCTTTCTCGCAATATTTTGAGGCTCATACACATTGAAATCGGAAACTATACTGAAGGTAGATTATATTTGGTGACTGATTTATGATAAAACTGGAATTCTGAAGATGCCAGATTACGATTTCCCGTAAAAATAGACGGGTAATAAAAGATTATGTAACACCGCCTACACCAGCCAAGACAGTGATGAGTTGGGGAGGGAAGGGAGCGTCAGTGGGTCTTTGGTGGTGCTGCTGGTGAGTTGGGTGGGTTAGGTATTGAGGGATAAAACCTATACAACAGCACCTTGTATCTATGTTGAAATAACTTAGAAAAGTTGACAGAATTAATATAATACAATAATTAATATAACACTTTCTGGACAGCGTTTCGCAGATAGCTTCATCAGGTCACTAGTGACCTAGTGACCTGAAGAAGTTATCTGCGAAACGTTGTCCATAAAGTGCTCCTCTTCATATGGTGTATATTCACCTCGTATCTATTTTCTGAAATGTTGAGAGGGGAGAAGGGGTGCACCACGTATTGCACGAAGGGAGCTCCTCCACGTCCTACGGTAAACTTCAATGCACTGGATATATTCCTCGTCGTCCTCTTTCCACTCCTTAATTGTAGTGATCAGGTTGGTTTTCCACTCTTCTAATTGCATGCATTTCTCATCTGGGAATGGGGTAACCAGTTTCTTGAGGGTTTGCAATTCCTCACAACAAGCGTGGATAGTGACAACAGTTGTATCTCGAACTTCCAGGGATTCTGCTTCAAGCTCTCAAGCGATCCTGGTGAAGGTGGCGGGGAGACAGGAAGAGGAGGCTGCTTTAGTAAAGGGTTGTTGGCTTGTAGGGCGACAATTTACTACTAAATCTTCTTGGGGAACCAGGGCCTCTTCTTGCTGGATGCTAGAGAACCAGTCTCCTGTAACTTATCTTTCTGTATCTTCCCTCGATCAATCACCGTATTAATTAAATTAGTTTCCTTGTCTGCGGTCATCCGTGACTTGTCTCGGCCTATGACGTAGGCTCATCGGCTGGCACAAGGGGTTCCATCTTTAATGATATAAAGGGGCATGTGCCTAAGTTGGCAGGGACACTGGTCGCATGCACCGGATATATTACCCAGGAAGTTACAGTCCAAATACTGCATCGGATGAAGGCGTCGGGGGGGGGGGGGGGGGTTGAGATGTCCGGGATTTTAAGGGGAGGCAGTTGGTTTTTCGAGTCTTCCTCCTCCCTCATGTTTAGCCCTATTAGTTATGAGATTTCAAAACATTAGCCCCATTAGTTTGGCGATTTTCAGACCTTTTACCCCCTTTATTTGCCAATATAAAGACCTTTCGTGCCATTTAGGTGTCAATTTTTTTCCTGGCGAGCGATAGCGAGCCTGTATATGAAGAGGAATCGGTCTTCGGACGGGACATTTTTCTCCCGAAAAATTTACAAATGTTTATCGAAGGGGGGTGTTGTGGGTGTTTTTTTAAGCTTGATAGAGGTTTAGAGAGCAAACTAAACCCCATCCTTAAACCATTGAGCCGAACCAGTAAATTATACTGCACAATACCATCTGAGCATCCTTAGCGGTCACAGACATACAAAGCTATCAACAAAACTAGATCTGGACTGTTTCAGTACCGTCATTTAAAAGTAAAATGCAGTTAAGAAACCATAAGAGATTGAACAATTATTAGAAAACATTTTAAACACTAACAAGGACGACAGACTTTTACTCTTCTACTTTGCTATTTTATTCCTCCTTAACTTCTCTCTTAAATATTTTGACCTCTCACCTCCCCAACCTGCTTATACCCCCTCAACTTTTACTTTGACCGTAATAATTCTGAAGGTATTCGACTCTCATTATTTACGATATTTTGAAGTTAATTTTACAGATAGTGTTTACAGTGTATAGCTTGAAGGAGAGTCTATATCTTACTCGCTTGTAATAATGATGCTTGAACTGGGTTAGGCCATTTAATCGTGCTCATTAATACTATGCATTAACTTGTCATGATGGTTTAATATAGCCAGATATATACACCATTTGTCTTTAAAATCATGTCTTAGTAACTGTACACAAAGTACAGTTACATAGTTGGAGGGAGGGAGAGGTGTGGAGAGCAACTCAAGCTCAAATTTATGCACATACATAAGAACGCACTGTAACCATTTTGTTTATGTATTTACTTTTGTTTATGCTACAGCTTTACTTAGCCTAGGCGAAGTGTTTGTTGAAAGTTGTTGTATTGTTGGGGTTGTTGTGCTGTTTGTACTCCAAGAATACAAGCAAATGATGGCATAAGATAAAGGAAAACACTATTGCAATTGTAAAGACAGTTTAATACAGATTCGGCGAATTTAAAGTAGACTTTTCAATAGTAGAGAAGTGGAGAAGTTGCATAAAAAGTCAGACAAAATATTATTGAGAGTCAGTTCAATACTGTGAATAAAAAAGAAAATATACAATGAAATAAACAAAACTCCATTTTTGAAGAATATTTAGAAGAGAGTAAACCGAAAGCGTTAATGCAAATAATAGGTTTTGAAATAAAAGAAAGAAATTCTACTAACACGAATGGAGCGAGAACTCCTGAGAGAAGACCGAGGGTGGAGGTACAGTATACAGTATAGTAAGAAAAAGTAAAGAAAACTTTGTTCTCAAGTAGGATTGTAAATTACATTAAGATAACAAAAGCATATATATATATTATATATATATATATATATATATATATATATATATATATATATATGTATACAGTATATACAGGGTGTTGCAGTTGACGTTTTCATAAATGACAGGACGTATTCGTCAGGCAATTATAAGACTATTTTATTCTATGACGTTTGGGGTGAGTATTTAAAATTGCAGAGATATTACACATCGAAAGTTATCAATAGATACAAACAAAATGCAGTCTAAGAGGTAAAAATTAATGTTTCATAGCTAGCATGGGCAGAAAGGCTTTATTTACACATGGATAACTAGGTAAGAAAAGTGTTTCGGAATCGCTCTAGGGATTCGAGTCCTCAACCCTTGAATGGAATATTATTTTATTTTTCATCTTAAAGCGATTCCGAAACACTTTTCTAACCCCGTTATCCACGTGTAAACAAAGCCTTTCTGCCCTGCGCTAGCTTTGAAATATTAGTTTTTACCCCTTAGACTGCATTTTTTCTATCGATAACTTTCGATGTGTAATATCTCCATAATCATAAATACTCACCCTGAACGTCATAGAATAAACTAGTCTAATAATTGCCTGATAAATACATCCTGTCATTAATGAAAACGTCAACTGAATCACCCTGTATATATATATACAGTATAATCACTCGCACACACAGGGATAGAGGAATGTATAGGTAGGCCTACATACTTACAATAATGAACTGTTGCAATAGAATTTAACAGCAACCATAGCAAAAAAGAAAGTGAAGTCATGGTAACCACACAAAAGACGAGAAATCGGTGAATAGGAGAGCTCGAGAAGTAGCTAGCAAATATTGGAGAGAGGGGTCAACAGTCACAATAAGAAAAATCGGCATCGTAAGCAAGCAAACGAGGATGATAGGAAATGCCTTTGAAGAGGAGAGCACGACAATACACCTGAGGGAAGATTGGAGAGAAAATGCAACATAAATATCAATAAAGAATACATATTCCTTAAATCAACCAGGTGAGTAAATATAGTAAAGAAAAAAGGTAACCACGATCACATTCTGAGTAAAACTAGAAAGGAAAGTGTATACGGTAATAAAACAAAAGCAATCATTAGAACATTTAATATCCTCCAAATTCACAAAATGTACCCTTTCTGACAGACAATGAAATCTTCGTCATCAATACTACTGATAGATGATTACATGATCTAAACTAAGAAAGAGCCACTAGGGATAATTATACAGTTTAAGGACTATCTCAATCATACCTCCAACTCTGGATAAAGGGTGTATGGTGTATAATTTGAGGTATGGGCCACTGCATAATCCAAAAGTATTGTAATGACCAATCAATACCATTTAAAATACTTACTGTTATATTTATATATATATATATATATATATATATATATATATATATATATATATATATATATATATATATATATATATTGTGTATATATATATATATATATATATATATATATATATATATATATATATATATATATATATATATATATAACAGTAAGTATTTTAACTGGTATTGATTGGTCATGGCAATACTTTTGGATTATGCAGTGGCCCATACCTCAAATTATACACCATACACCCTTTATCCCTTTCAACCAGATGACACCAATTTGTATTTCATTTCCAGACGATTATATTTAACTTAAGAAGTACCTATCAGAGTTGGAGGTATGATTGAGATAGTCCTTAAACTATATAATTATCCCTAGTGGCTCTTTCTTAGATTAGATCATGTAATCATCTATCAGTAGTATTGATGACGAAGATTTCATTGTCTGTCATATATATATATATATATATATATATATATATATATATATATATATATATATATATATAATTATGTATATTCTGTATATATATTTTGTTTTTCTTTATTTTTTTTTATTTTTTTTTAGTTGCCTGAAGTTGCTTCAGACACCTGAGTATCTGAGAAAAAGAAGATCATGTGTGTTGCAGGAGAGGTGGCGTTCGATAGGGAAAGTTAGATGGGAGGCCACGAATATTGGAGAAGTTGATGGTCAGTGTCAGGCCGTGGTTTAGAGCATCTTGATGGGTCCTTAGGAACACAGGTCGATTGGTTGTGTGGGTTTTTGAGAACTGTCAAGGGAAAGTGTTTAGTAACTTAACATTCCACAATTTATGAGCAAGTTTTGGCGAAAAATTGATTTTGACTTTACTTCGGCAAATATTGTTGGAATCACACTAGGCCCTTCTAATGGTAGTTTGATGGATCAATTAAAGGGTTCTTATAGTCGAAGGAGGCTTAGTGTCAAATATTTAATATAATATAGTACTTTATTTGTGGATTACAGGTACTGACCATATTTTGCATAATCTTGTTCACAGATAACCAATCAAGCGAACAGACAATATTCATGATGGTATAATTTGTTGGCAATGATAAGAATATAACGTTTCTTAAACCATAAAAAACGACGATAAGCACCACTGTAGAAGACACCATGGCGAGGCTGGCAACACGCAGACATTATGAAGATAAGGGTCTCCGGAGCTACCCCTACCGAAACCACCTCCTTCTGCTACCCCTTCTGCTGGCGTTGATATGTGGTGTCCCGGGGGCCTCCTCCACCAGGCTACGGTCCGACCAACCCAACTACCTCTCTGACCACCTGGTTTGTATCACGTCTTGCACAATGACTACTGTATAGTCTATCAAATATATTCAGTCAGAAATCTTGACCAATAACATCTATAACTCAAAAAGGACTAGAGTAATCGAGTATATGTCTATCATTTGAGAAGAGTCTGCCAGGCAATAGGTGCTGAAATATACAGTCCATCTGCTCTAGCACTTTTTGAGCTACAGGTAAAGCATTTTGTCATACTTATAATGAATATACTGTAGTAACACTAGTAAAGGGCATTATCAAAAGCATATACTTTTTTTCTCGTAATATCTAAACTTTTACATAACTTACCGTTGTAGTAATATACCTAAAGAATAACAGACTTTACACAATAGGTTGACGAAGGTTTTCTGCAAAATATATGTAATTATACAGTATATTCATAAATTTAAAAAATCAGAAAAGTTATGTCCTACCATTGTATAACTTCATCTTCTACATTATGTGTGGAAATAAAAAACAAATTATATGTCAGTTTGTGAGAGTATGCTTGTGTTTGTGCATGACTATGTGTGCGTGTAGACACATTCTCTTAGGATAGAAAGAGCTTTATATTTTGCAGTATTATTGCGCCAGAAGTATAGTCCTCTTAATAATAGTTATAATGACTGGTTGACCAAAATATACATGGTATTGTTTAATGTTTTATATTAATGTGTGTTATATTTAAACAAACCAACTGAATGACGAGACTTTCGATATTCTTACAAAATTATAGAATAATATTGAAAACAATAGCATATTGTGAGAGTTATTTCTATTTGTGGAATGTACTGTATACATATGAAGCATCATTGTAAGACAGACAAATGCAGTTAAAGATCTTTGTATAATTATCTGTCAATACTAGCAACAGCATGAGCTGTAACAACTAATTAATGAGCTATGCAAATTAATCACTATAACCTGTTAGCTTCTAGTTTCATAATATCTGCCTTTTTAATATGTTTGTATTGCAGCTTTTTAACACTACTGCTTGTTGCTAAACCTCTCCTCAGCTTGGTCTGTCAATGGAGCCAGAACCGGTGTTGTACGAACAATTCTACACCACAGACACCACCACAATACCATCACCAACACCAGCAACATCATCATCACCATCACAGGTAGCTCCACCACCACCACCTTCACAGGGATCTCCAACACCACCACCACAGGAAGACTCAAGGGCGCCATCATCACCACCATCTTCACAACCCCAGGTGGTGTGATTTGACTGGATTTGTTTATGGATTTAACTATACAATAAAGTGGGTGGGTAGGTTTATACTGCCGCCCACATCAGTTATGGCCCTCTAAGTGTTCACGTGCAGTACACATTCAAGATATTACAACGTCGTACAAGTATATACTGTATATTAGCTTGATGTTAGAGATAATAATAGCAAACATAAACATCTAATAATAATAATAATAATAATAATAATAATAAGAAGAAGAAGAAGAAGAAAATTAATAATAATAATAATAATAATAATAATAATAATAATAATAATAATAATGATAATATTAATAATAACAATAATGATAATAATGATAATAATATTAACAATAATAATAATAGCAAAAATATAAAAATATATACAATAACAACTATAATTATGCTACAATGAACACCAACAGTTGACAATGATTATAAACACCATTTGTGGAAGAACACTTTCATGACAATATTTCGCAGAAAGCTCCTTCAGGTCACTCAAATGACCTGAAGAAAGTGAAGAAGCTATCTGCGAAACGTAAACAAAGTGTTCCTCTTCAAATTATGTTTATATTCAGCAATTATTATACTAGGTGGTGTTGGTGAGCGGCCCCCAGTCCTCCCGATGGCTTCCCAACACAGTGCGGCCCCTCCACTATACCATCTGGGTCCGGCCCCTACTGTACGGTGACCTGACCATGAGGGGTACGGTGGAGATTGACCTCTTGGTGACCCGGGCCACCACCAATATCACCCTCCACATTACCAATATGGACGTCGAAGTGGAAAATATCAAGGTAAATACATACAAATTCCGCATTCTTATCTTTATACAAGCTATTAAATTGCATGCACCATACATGCATACAAGTCATATACTGTATACTGTATATTCATACATGCAATTGCATATTCAAATACATGTATGAATAAACGTATGCATTTACGTATAAGTACGTATAATACATACATTTATACATGCATGCATTTTTTTTTTTTTTTTGTTATGCGTATGGAGGAGACAAAAGGCAGGTTGCCTGTAACGAGTGTCTCCCCCGAAGCCAAAAGAGTGACAGAGCCCCAGGGACGTCCTTTTCATCATAGTCTGGCAACAATTAAAAAAATGTATTCAGCTTAAGAAGGACCTTTAGTAATAATTAGTCTTCAAATTATCTCAAACAACCCTTTTAACTACCACAGATCTTTCCTAAGTTGCATAATATCGTCTAAATATAGCTAGATTAATATATAACACATATCGCTGGTACTCAAAGGGTTAACTTACACCATGCCCTATGCCACTATATTAAATATCTCCTCCTCCAGATATAGTACGGTACATTCATTATAATTAGGCCAGAAATCTTGAACCCTTACCTCTATAAAGCCGGAGTCACATGAGCCCTTTTTCGAGCAATTTTTACGGGCAATTATGGCCTGGCAGCTGCAATTATTACACTTAATCATAATTTAAATACCTAACATACTCTACCTTCAGTCTAGTTACCGATACCAGTGGCAAAAAGTCCCTGAAAATAACGAGAAAAAACTTGCTCATAGAAATTTGACGGAAAAATCGCTCTTGTGACAGCGGCTTAACTCAAAAACAACTATAGTAATTGAGCTATTGTATCTGCCATTTGGGAAGAGTCGGCCAGGGAACAGGTGTGGAATGTTACAGGCCATTTGCTCTAATATATTTTGAGTGACAAAGGTGAAGTGTTATGATTTCTGGCCTACTTGTTTTGAATAGACTATAGTATTTGAAGAAAGCGCCATAGAAGTTACTCTTTTCGCTGTAAGTAGGCGAGAAATCATTACCTCTAGCCTCTATAACTAAAAAACGACTAGAGTATTTGAGCTAATATTTCTACCATTTGGGAAGAGTCAGTCAAGGAATAGATGTGGGAATATACAGCCAATTTGCTCTAGCCCTTTTTGAGTTACAGAGGATAGAGGTTATGATTCCTCGCCTACTTACAGCGAATAGACTATAACATCCCCGGTATCTGGCACTTGACTGCTAACCTAGAACACAACCTGTTATATGACCCAGCTGACGGGGACGCTGGTGGCAGGACGCAGGTTTACTCACACTATGCCTTACTGCCTTCTGTTAAATCTCTCTTTTTTTTTCTCTCTCTCTCTCTCTCTCTCTCTCTCTCTCTCTCTCTCTCTCTCTCTCTCTCTCTCTCTCTCTCTCTCTTTCTCTCTCTCTCTCTCTCTCTCTCTCTCTCTCTCTCTCTCTCTCTCTCTCTCTCAGAGCAGTTCAAAAAGAGGAGAGTAGATAATATTTTGCATACTCTGTAATGAATGTAGTGCACTAAACAGTCTCTCTCCTTCTACTTCGAGTATCTCCTCGGAATGGACGGCAAGGTCTTTGAGATACTAACTATTCCTTGTAACTCCATGTAACTCTCTCTTAGTCGAATCAAGCTTCTATTGCTATAAGATGACACTGATAGAATTACATTTCTATACCTATACACTTCATGAGAAATAGACGAACACAAAAATCTAATCTGCCTATCTTATTAACACGTTCTCTCTCCTCCTGTAGCTAGTATCAATAGAAGGCGACACCCAAGTTCATGACAAATAAACGAACACAAACATCTAGTCTGTAATAAATGAACACAAACATCCAATCTGTTTATACCGTTTACATGTTCTCTCTCCTCTTCTAGCTAGTATCAACAGAAGGCGACGCAGAAGTTACCGTCCCCGGCATCTCGCACTTTACTGCCGACATAGAGTACAACCTGTTCACCGTGCATCTCTCAGGGCCGGTAATGCCAGGCCGCAGGTTAACATACACGGTGCCTTACATCGCGTCCATAGGCAGCTGGGGGGACGGGTTCTTCGCCGTGCCGTACATGGAGGGCCACGTCCAAAGGTTAGGAGTTAGGGGTTTTAAGGGGGAGGTAGTTGCTTTGTCTCCCTAATGTTTAGTTCAATTAGCTTTAAGATTTTAAGACGCTCGTTCCATTAGTTTGGCGCTTTTAACACTTTTCGCCCCATTCATTTATCAACATTTCGTGCCATTTTGGTGTCGATTTTTTCCTGGCGAGCGATAGCGAGCCTGTAGTTCTAGGAGGAACCGGCCTTTGGCCGGGACATTGTTCTACCGAAAAATGTACAAATTAATCCGGAAGGGGGTTAAGATTTTTTTTTTTTTTTAAGTTTAATAAAAATTATTACCTTATAGAAGCTCAACCTGTATAGAAATCGATGTTTGATGTAGCAGAAAAAAAAAAAAAATCCTGTATGTGGGCTTATGATGTTTAAAGTATTTTTCCGAATATAATTTAATGTCTCTGCACCAATTATTTTGTTATCAAATATTGGTATCAGCAATATTTATACATGAAGTCTTCTTTTTGAGCGAGATATTCAAACATGTTCCTACACTTACCCACCATATTCAACATCTGACATACATTAATACAGCACAGAGCGAGCCAAACGTAATAACAGCTGACTTATTAACATGACTTATTAACGTCACTGTACAGCACTTATGTGCATACTACCGTATACTCAGTGTCTACGACAGAGAACATTGCGGCCCACTTATATGGCAATAGTTCCAGTTGATTGACTTTATAAGGGTATAAAATTATAGACACTTTAATTACCCTTTCCATACCAATATTTGTTATCAATGTAACATTGGGAGTCGGACAGATAAGCCACCAGGGAGTATACTCTGGCTGAAATAACTAATAACCTTTCTGTTGCTGTCGTATCGTACCTTGATCTCTACCAAATCAGTCGGTCAGGAATATGGGTTTCCTAGATTATTTGATGTAATATGAAGATATAGTGCATTAATAGCTTATAGGCTCTGAATTAGTCGTAGTGGAGCATTGGTAACGCCCTGGCCACTTATCTGAAGGTTTGAGATTAGACTCCCCACTGGTAGCTAGTGGAATTTTCTGTTCTCTCATGTGTTGTACTGTGCTGCAGTAAAGACTGTAGCCACCGTGTTATGATTGCTGTGCATTGTGGGCAGTACTGTGATTGTACCATGGAAGCCACATTCACTGTGGACGGTTGCGGTCTTTAAACCCGTATGTATGTATGTCTATGTATGTATTTAAACATATGTGTATGTTCCTATGATATGTGTGCAAGTGTGCACAATGTTGCCCTCTGCTGCTTTCTCGTCAACTATCTCTCTCCCCTCCAGCATGATGTTATCCTCCATACACCAGCCTTCCTCCGCCCGCCGAGCATTCCCCTGCTTCGACGAGCCCCAGTTCAAAGCCACCTTCGACCTCCTGGTGGCCAGACAGACCAACGTCACGGCACTCTCCAACATGCCCCTAGCTACCTCCGATCCTGTGTATGTACTTTTACCTACGATACGATACGTACAATTTATATATTAAGAATGGATTTATTCTACCGTCAGCTAAGAACAAATAGACTATATTTCTTTCCAGTCTTATTACCGTAATTTAGAGGTATGATACAGCTAACAAACAGTGATATCGAATAAAGTTTTCGAAAATCATAATTTACAACGGTGTACTTCTAAATTTATGGATCTACTAAGCACCACCAGCCTTTTATCTGTATGCCTGTCAGCCTTACTGTTTGTTCTAAGACTCTCTTAGATAGCTCAATGGATTTTCACTAAACTTGGCAGATACCGGTACATCCAATCTGGAAACGTGATGGCCTTTGATAATGAATGCTTATCTTCCTCAAAGGACAAAGCTCGTTAATAAGTATATAAGACATTTTCTGATTTTTGCTGCTCATAGGTAAGGTATTTGCTTATCTAGTAGCGTTCCAGGTTGACTTAAAACTGGATAGGCTAAAAGAGGATAGTAGTTTGGAAGGTAAGCCATCTTACTGTGTTGTTCTTATTATTCTTTGGATTAATCTCTCTCTCTCTCTCTCTCTCTCTCTCTCTCTCTCTCTCTCTCTCTCTCTCTCTCTCTCTCTCTCTCTCTCTCTCTCTCTCTCTCTCTCTCTCTCTCTCTCTCTCTCTCTCTCTCTCTCTCTCTCTCTCTCTCTCTCTCTCTCTCTCTCTCTCTCTCTCTCTCTCTCTCTCTCTCTCTTAATTTATGTTTTCTCTTTTGCAGTCCCGGTGAGCCAGGGTGGGTGGTGGACCGGTTTGAGAGGACGCCCCTGATGTCCACCTATCTTCTTATGTTGGTGATATCCCCCTTCCACTATGTCGAGGTCACCAGCAAGAAAGGCCTACCCATCAGGAGTAAGTCACTGTATTCGCCTTAAGTAAACTCATTTCTGGCTATCGTTTGACGACTTCGTGCAGTTTAGGAAGGATATCTAGGTGTCTAAGGGGTCAAAACCAACTCAGTTATGCTTCCGACTCCCAAAGATTCCTCCTAAGCTAAATGAAATCGTCTAATGATAGTCAAAGTAATCTGCTAAAACACATCTTAATACTCAAGTGGTTAATGCTACTGACAGATGATTTCCTTAAAATCGCCAAACTAATGGATGCTTGGCAAACGTCTTAAAATCTGAAAACTAATGGGGCTAAACATGAGGAAGAAGGGTGACAAGAAAAGTAACTACCTCCCCTTAAGGAGTACTTTGCCCATTCTGATGCGAGGAGGATATTTATGGATCCTTCCTGTTTCACTCCATTAGTTTAGATATTTTAAGACATTCCATGATTTGGCAATTATAAAACGCTTCATCCCATTCAGGTATCGATTATTTTCCTAGTGAGCGATAGCGAGCCTATGATAATGGAACAGTAGGTTATATGTTCATTCTGGGCTCATCCCACCATCGTTCTCTTTAAGATCTTAGCTTTTTACAATCGTTCAATGTAGTTCTGTTTTCCAGTCTGGGCTCCTCCTGGGATCCTGAACTTGGCCTACTATGGTCCGTTCATTCTAGGTTGGGCAGAAATCGTAACCTCTAACCTCTGTAACTCAAAAAGGACTAGAGCAAATGAGCTTTCAATCTCCACACCTAATCCCTAGCCAAGTCTTCCTATGTGGTTGAAATATTAGGTCAATTACTCTAGTCCTTTTTTTAGTTATGAGAGGTTATAGGTTACGATTTCTGCCCAACCTAGAATGAACAGACTATACCTACAAGAAGTGGTGGTGGATCTTGTGGAATACCTGGAACACTACACCGAACCGCCCTTCTCTCTCATAATTTCTTCTATATCGATTATCATGCTTTCTAAATATGTTTTCTATTTTGTACTATTAACTTCAATGTTGTTACCTAATTCCTCTGATTACATCTTGCTCCTCGTTTGTCTTCTATTTCCTTCTCATTTTCTTCTGTATCCATTCGTCCATATCTGAACTACAGTAAAATCGTTTAACATCAGCCCTGTCTTTTCAGTCTGGGCTCGGCCTGGGATCTTGAACTCCACCTCGTACCTACAGGAGGTGGTGGTGGACCTGATGGAGTACCTGGAAGACTATACCAACATGCCCTTCCCTCTGCCCAAGCTGGACCTGGTGGGTGTTCCGGGTGGGAGCTCTGTGGCCTTCGAGGGCTGGGGCCTCATACAGTATTACGAGTAAGTTGAGGAATATAGGAGACCAATGTATATATAGATACATGCAGATAAGTAAAGTACATTGCTTGGAGCTATATATTGTCAGAAACCATGCACAATTTTTTTTTTTTTTATAAATCTTACCAAATCAAATTGAGTACACAAGCAAGCTATAATAATCCAAATGACAACAAAATATTCTGGTCAACACTAAATAATTCTACATGCTACCTCAATAAATCCTCTTCCAATCAACCACTTTATTAAATAATGGTAATCTTGTAACCGATCCTTGAACAGTGACTTCAGCACTTCAGATCATCATGGAGTCGCCTCTAAATTGTCCTAACCGACACTCCCTAGTAACTGAGGGTTATTTTCCTTAAATTCTCAGGCAGTTAGACATGGATTTAACTCTTTTTTGTCGTTTTAACGCAGTAAGAGTATGGGGAGAGGTTAAATGTGGCCTCCCTGTGATCTGTGAGTGATGCAGTGTTGCCTATCCACCACTGGCCTTCATTTTTTATCAGCCAACACTTAACACTCTACTCTGTTACACCAGCATTTGTTTTAATATCTTTCAAAGAGTGTTTCCCTTATACAATGCTAACATAAGTATATTTTTACTCACTAGTTAAGTTCTTTATCTTTCCCATGGTTAGCAGAAACAGTGGGAAAATGTACCACAACGCCCTAAAATCGGGCCAACACTCAGGGCACTAAATATCACTAAACCTGCTCTCACAGCTTTAGGACACAAACTGAAGTATGATTTATGTATATGACGGTATAAATGGATCAGCTCCACTGACCGGCATACTACGTAAGACTTAGCACTCAAGGTGAGACTTAGGGGGAGGACATGTAATTTTTTGTTTTAAACTCAGTCACTGACCAACTTCATGGCAGGCACTGTAGATGTCTACAGCTTGAAATTGGCGGATGCCCAACCCCGAAAGGGGTTGAAATAGGGGAGCTATCCCCCCCGCCAAAGGCGGCTTTCTAGGGCCTTTCCTAGCTGATGCTAAGAGAATTGGGTTCTAGTCATGTGGTGATGGGCTGGTCTATCAGAGTGAGAACTGAGCAATCTCTGCCATACCCATAGCTTACTCTGACTGTTCCTTTTACTTATATATTTTCTAGATCTCAAGTGACGGCGTCTCTTCCGTGGATTGACCTCCCAATCTACCAAGATTGGAAGCCAAAGCGTCACATTTTTCCTTTGCCCCTCAACTTTCTCTTCATAATTGCTGAGGGGCACAGGGCCCTGGGTGGGGCTTTGGTTTCCCGGGCGTTTCCGCACCCTCCTCAGCTCCCCGCCATGGAGTGGCTTCGGTCACCCAGGCTTTATTGTGGTCGGCAGGGAGGGTTCTGTTGGGGCGTTCGGTTATGGCCTTGGCCTTGCTCGGGGCCTTGGGGCTGTTCGGCCAGGCAGCTTGGGGAACAACAACAACAACAACAACAGCTTGGAATTCCTTATGACCCAAAACTCGCAAATTGTTAAATGTTCTAACATCTTTCTCTCCCCTGTCAGCGACAAGAAAATTGCCTACGAAGCCTCCAAAGACTCCCCACATTCCCGCAACTCACTGGCCCTTCTGACAGCACATGAACTGGCCCACCAGTGGTTCGGCAACCTCGTCACCCCTCGCACCTGGTCCAATATCTGGCTCAGTGAGGGGATCTCTACATATTTCCACTTTGTCGCTGGTGCCCATGTACGTAAGGGAATATTACCTTTAAATAGGTAGATTATTGTAGTAATATTAATAATAGTAATAATAATTAAAATCATAGTCGTCTGGTTACTTACCGTATATAGCGCATGTATCTCCTCCTTTGAGGATTCACAAGCGCTTAACCACATTAATCAACCAGAGACCATTACCCATCTCCTTTGCTCAAGGGTAGATGGTAACCGCCGGCTATATCTCAGAAGAAAAAAATTGCAACCGAAAGGATTGAACCAGAGTCAGCTAGATGGTAGGCAGGGATGTTATCAACTAAACTATAGCCGGAAGACTGCGTACACTACTGTTACCCTTCTTACACCCATTATGTATTACAGTACATGATATACCTTTAAATGGGTAGATTATATGGACACTTTAATTACCCATCTCACAGCTATTATTTTACAGTGCATGATAGATTATATGGACAATTGAATTACCCTTCTCACAGCCATTATGTACAGCTGTCCATGACCTATTACCCTTCTCACAGCCATTATGTACAGCTGTCCATGACCTATTACCCTTCTCACAGCCATCATGTACAGCTGTCCATGACCTATTACCCTTCTCACAGCCATTATGTACAGCTGTCCATGACCTATTACCCTTCTCACAGCCATTATGTACAGCTGTCCATGACCTATTACCCTTCTCACAGCCATTATGTACAGCTGTCCATGACCTATTACCCTTCTCACAGCCATTATGTACAGCTGTCCATGACCTATTACCCTTCTCACAGCCATTATGTACAGCTGTCCATGACCTATTACCCTTCTCACAGCCATTATGTACAGCTGTCCATGACCTATTACCCTTCTCACAGCCATCATGTACAGCTGTCCATGACCTATTACCCTTCTCACAGCCATTATGTACAGCTGTCCATGACCTATTACCCTTCTCACAGCCATTATGTACAGCTGTCCATGACCTATTACCCTTCTCACAGCCATTATGTACAGCTGTCCATGACCTATTACCCTTCTCACAGCCATTATGTACAGCTGTCCATGACCTATTACTCTTCTCACAGCCATCATGTACAGCTGTCCATGACCTATTGACCACCAGGTACTGCCGGATGATGAGTGGGTGGAGCTGGGCCCACTAGCTAGACTGTCGACCCTTCATACGCCCCATCCTTATATTACAGTGCATGATATACCTTCATACACCCCATCCTTATATTACAGTGCATGATATACCTTCATACACCCCATCCTTATATTACAGTGCATGATATACCTTCATACACCCCATCCTTATATTACAGTGCATGATATACCTTCATACACCCCATCCTTATATTACAGTGCATGATATACCTTCATACACCCCATCCTTATATTACAGTGCATGATATACCTTCATACACCCCATCCTTATATTACAGTGCATGATATACCTTCATACACCCCATCCTTATATTACAGTGCATGATATACCTTTTCGAGTCCTCCGCCTCCCTCATGTTTAGCCTTATTAGTTATGAGATTTCAAGACATTCGCCTCATCAGTTTGGCGATTTTCAGACCTTTTGCCCCATGTCTTTGCCAATATTAAGACCTTTTGTGCCATTTAGGTGTCGATTTTTTCCCTGGCGAGCGATAGCGAGCCTGTATTTTAAGAGTAACCGGCTTTCGGCCGGGACATTTTTCTACCGAAAAATGTACAAATTTATATCGAAGGTGGGTCTTGTGGGTGTTTTTTAAAGTTTGATAGAGTTTTAGAGAGCAAACTAAACCCCCTCTTAAACCATTGAGCCGAACCAGTAAATTATGCTGCACAATACCATCTGAGCTCCCTTAACCACCAGGTTCTGCCGGATGATGAGTGGGTGGAGCTGGGCCCATTACGGATGCTACACATGATCCTCGAGCTAGACAGTCAGCCCTTCATACACCCCATCCTTATCAACGACCAACAGACCACCGAGGAACACCTCTTGTTTGACAGCATCGAGTACCACAAGGGTCAGGGAAAGGCTCTTATAATTTAGTTAATCAAATGTTGTCAATAAATTAGCTTATTCACATATATATTTATATATATATATTTATTTATCTATTTATTTGTTTAATTATTTATTTATGAATTACAAATCCACCCTAACGTCTCTTTTATTTGATTTCAGCTACATTTAGACGATTTTATGAAGCTTAGGAAGAATATGTGGCAGCTAAAAGGATTAATTGAGATAGTCTGTAGCCTTTTAATGGGTAGACATCCTTCCTAAGCTGAACAAAATCGTCTAATAGTTGCCAGAATATAATGAAAAGTACATTACCTGTACAGAAGGGGTTAAGTGTATTAGGTAAGGGTGGCAAGAAGAGTGACATTGTGATTTGAGAGTGCAGTATGTTGACAGTAATGTAAAGTGCCATGATATTACTTGATAGAAATACCTTCTGCCAGTCCGAAATTACGTTTTAGCAACCAATTTCGGCAATCCAGAGAAACACTTGATGTTTCTTAGGTAATTTTCATGTTGATTTGACTAATTTGAATCTGGCATTAACCAATGAACATTATTTGTTCGTGAATGCCATATTTAAATGAGTAGAATCATCATGAGAATCAATGAGAAACGTCTACCAACTCTACGGGGTGTCGAAATTGGTTGTGAAGCGTGATTTCCGACTGACATTTGGTATATACTTGACATAGATTCCCAAACGAATTTTCTCTCTGTTCAGGGGCTTCTCTGGTACGCATGATGAACTATATCCTCACCCCAGACACCTTCAGATCAGCCATCAGGAGATACCTTATAGTCAAGTAAGTCAGATGTGTGTGTGTGTGTGTGTGTGTGTGTGTGTGTGTGTGTGTGTGCGTGTGTGTGTGTGTGTGTGTGTGTGTGTGTGTGTGTGTGTGTGTGTGTGTGTGTGTGTGTGTCAAAAGAGCAAAAGTAGAAGACACCTTACCTTACCTTTCTATTTGGCAACCCTTTATATGTAAAACTACCTCAAATCAATCCATTTTAGCCAGTACGGTTTACACTGCTCAAAACACATGTATTTGCCTGCAACCAGTATTAGAGTGTGATTAATAATTACGCTACCTTTGAAAAGACAGATGTTCTTCCCGTCTATTTTACCTCTTGCTCCTACTCCCATCCCCTCCTCCAACCATATACTATACAGTAGGTAGCGTCAACGAATTTGACAATAATCTTGACCCCTTAAATTATTATAACTCAAAATTAATTAAAGCAATCGGACTGAAATTCCTCTCATTTGGGAAGAGTCCACCAGGTAATAGGTGTTGATATTTACAGCCAGTTTGCTCTAGTCCCTTTGGAGTTACGAAGAGGTCAGGGATCGAAATTATTGTCAAATTCGTTGGCGCTACCTTATACCACTGTCCCCCTTCCTTGCTTCGAGGAATTTGTGTGATTAAATCAATTGCAGGCTTCATCTTTGATATACTCATTTTGTTGTTGTTGTTGTTGTTGTTGTTGTGTGATTACATTTATTGCAGGTTCCAGCTTCCATGTGACTATGTTGTTGTTATTGTTGGTGGTGGTGTTGTTGTTCTTTGATTAAATTGCATATTCCATCGTCCATATGATCTTTGTTGTTGTTGCTGTGTGATTAAATATTATTGCATGCCCAATCTTCCATATGCTCCTTGTTGTTGTTGTTATTGTTATCATAGTTGTTGTTGTTGTTATTATTGTTGTTGTTGCTGTTGTGTGATTACATGTATTGCGTGTCCCATCTTTCATGCGTTCTTTGATTTTTTATTTATGTTTTATTTCTTATTTTTTATTTATTTTTTTACAGCCAGTATGATAGTGTGAACCAGAATGACCTATGGAGCCAGCTGACAGTGTCGGGTCACAGGGACGGTACACTGCCCCACCACCTCCACATGGACCACATCATGGATACCTGGACACTACAAGGAGGCTACCCTGTCGTCACCATCATCAGGTCTCCTACAGGTACCTCGGCCACTGTCTACCAGGTCAGTTTGTACATTGGTTACGATTATGTTATCATTTGAGATGTGCCCGTCGATACATAGACATAGTTTACATAGTTTAAGGGGAGATTTCCACTTGAGGGATTTTTTTCTGGACCCTTCTCCCTCATGTTTAGCCCCATTGCTTTCGAGATTTTAAGAACTTGGGGGGGGGGGGGAAGGGGGGGGGGAGATCAATACAGGCAGTCTTGCTTTTTTATTTTTTATTACACATGGACAAAAAAATAAAAATAAACAAATAAATCAGGTAGGTCAGTTTTGGAAGTCAGTCTTACTTTTGTGAACTCGACCATGGGCACTTAAGCCCGGATTCACAAAGCCACCAGTGACCTTAAAGATAGAAAATCAGATATAGAAGGCAGGGAACCTTGCTAGATATAGGGCTTCTATAAATTGATCCACTTAATAGGTTTGGAAATCTAGCTACTAACATACTACAAAAGCTTATGTACACACATATATTATTTCTTAATTCTTTCAGTATGAGGGGACGCCTTTTTTACTTTATTCTGGCTATCATTAGACGATTTTAGACAGTTTAAAATGAGTTTCTAAAAGTTAAATGGCTATATAATGTATGTTGTTGTTGTTGTTGCTGTTCCCCAAGCTGCCTGGCCGAACAGCCCCAAGGCCCCGAGCAAGGCCAAGGCCATAACCGAGCGCCCCCACAGAACCCCCCCTGCCGACCACAATAAAGCCTGGGTGACCGAAGCCACTCCATGGCGGGGAGCTGAGGAGGGTGAGGAAACGCCAGGGAAACCAAAGCCCCACCCAGGGCCCTGTGCCCCTCAGCAATTATGAAGAGAAAGTTGAGGGGCAAAGGAAAAATGTGACACTTTGGCTTCCAATCTTGGTAGATTGGGAGGTCAATCCACGGAAGAGACGCCGTCACTTGAGATCTAGAAAATATATAAGTAAAAGGAACAGTCAGAGTAAGCTATGAGTATGGCAGAGATCGCTCAGTTCTCATATACTGCATGTTAGATTGTATACCTTCAACTTCCGAATATCCTTCAAAAGCTGACTAAAATAGTCTAATGTTAGCCAGAATAATAATAAAGAAAGGTGTCCTAATATTGAAAGGGTTAAACAGTATAATGCAGTACTTTTGATGGAATACTTCCCCAGGAGAGATTCATCGTTGCCTCCGGTAACCAAACCCATGACCGCCATTCCCGCAAGTGGTGGATCCCCCTCACCTACACCACCCAGGAGGACCCGGACTTCACCGACACCCGCATTAGGCTGTGGATGCGGGACACAGAGAGCCAGATGAGGGTTAGCTCACTGCCAGAGAGGGGCCAGTGGGTCCTCTTCAACCTACAGTCATCGGGGTATTATAGAGTGAATTATGACCAGGAGAACTGGAGACTTCTGACCCAACAGTTGCTGACCAATCACACAGTCATCCACGCCACCAACAGGGCCCAGCTGGTTGATGATGCCCTTGAACTGGTGCTGGCTGGTGAGAGGACACGAGCACGATGGGAAACTGGGGCCATGTTATATTTTAGGGACTGAGTTGAATGAGAGTGGGATTACAGATAAAATTGTATGGATATGCATTGGTATAGCCAATTAATCACTTCCAGGGGCATTAGGCAACTATGAAACATAACTTTAACTTTGTAAATGTAATAATGAGGACTAAAGACATAGTATATATGTAAAGGATCTCGTTTGCCAGCCTGCTCAGAGGAATGCTGTCAAAACAAATATATATAATGTATATGCTGGCTCGCTACCGCTCGCCAGGAAAATATTAGACACCTGGATGGGGGTAAACGTCTTAAAACAGTAGGCTGAATGGGGCCGAATAGATATAATCGAAAGAGAGAGGGAGAGAAAGAGACACAAACAAAAACAGGTGGGCTCCATTAATATAAAGCCTTACGACTACGGAATCACCAATAAATATTTGGTTTTCGTTCCTTCCCTTATGAGTCGTCTAACTCGTAAATTCAAGTTATGTTAGGCAATACTGTAATACTCTTTCATTTATATACCCCTTCTGTACCGGAGACGTCTTTTTTATTGTATTCTAGCTCTATTTAGACAAGTGTATTAAGTTGAAGAAGGGCCTCCTGCAATAAAGGGCTTCGAACTATCTTAATGATCCCTTTGACTACTACAGATCCTTCCTAAGCTGCACAAAATCGTCTAAATATAGCTCGAATATAATACAAAAAACGTCGCCGGTACAGAATGGATTAATAGTTACGCACTCATTTGAATCCGTATCGAACCCGAACGAGACCATGCATTACTTTATTATATCCCAGATGCTTCAGAGTATTTGTTTAAGGATTCATAGATCAAATGGGTATATCTTTAATAATGCTCATGACTATACAGAGAGGAACACAATCACATGCACGATATTCTTTTCATTGCAACCAGACAATAAATTTCCTCTCGTAGCAAGCCATTTTCTACCACTTGTTGCTAAATTAAGACCTACTATGAGACAAATAATAAGAAGAAGAATATTTCATTTTTGACGTACTATTAAATTATTCAATCATACGTGATCAGGACTTATATTCTTTTTAATGAATACATACGTAAAGTTGAAATTCTGGAGGTATATAGCACACAACTTTGACTGCCCCTTCACCTGCCCCACCAGGAGAGTTGGACTACCGGTTAGCCCTCAATTTGACGTCTTACATGGTTCGGGAAGAGGAGAAAATGCCGAGGAAGACCCTCCTCAAGAACCTCGAGCGTATAGAGAAGTTTTATAAGGACCCGCCGCATGTTAATCCCATCAAGGTATGTATGACGTAATTCTGAAGAGCTGATAAAAACAATCACATATAGAAATCCGTCCTTTTTTAGTTTATATTAAGGTAGCCTCTGCACGACTGAATAGGCAAAATCTTGTGATAAGTGGCTTTAAATTATGCACAGATACTTGTTGAACTCGTTTAAAATCTGGCATTTCCTTACTTTATTAACGACGCCATCAAAGATCAGCAAGTTGAACCAGTAAGGATTTTAAAGGACAAGATGTATGTTATGTATTGTCTATTATGGCCCATATCTAGTCATTAATCAAACGGATCTAACAAAAGATGTTGAATATGAGGCTGATGTGAAGGCATCTATTTGTGAGAACTGATGAAAATTAACTAAATACATAATAATATAAAGAGATTAACATGCAAATAAATAGATAGAAACGAAGAATACCATAAGAGATCTTTTTAAACAACCATCTCCATTTAATCGTAGTAAACTCCCAACATAGTAATAATAGCATCATTATTGCACAAAACAAATCCTAACTGGGTATCATAACTTATGATGGTCTAGTTTGCTGAGTATGAGGAAACTATGATGCCGTGGGCAATGAATAAGATGTTAATTCACTATGATATAATGTGTCTCACCTCACATTAACTTATCGCTTAGTTGCGTATCCAGGCCCTGGAGTTCATTTAGAAGCTTCATTGGGACGCGATGTCTTTGGAAGCTATTGAGGTATGCAAGACTGGATTTTTTGATAGAATTAAAAAAGGCTGTAAGTAAATAATCATACATATAAATAAGTATTTATATACAGTAGATAAATGAACAAGCAAATGGAGAGGAAGCTAAAGCAGAACTTGGAGTTCATCTAAAAGAGTATCTTAGATACGTGCCGCCTTTGGAAGCTATTAACCTGTAAACGGCGACGTTACTCTCAAAATGTTTTATTGGACAACGCTGACGTTCCTTCCGGTATCTTAAAACATATATATATATATATTTTGTTTTGTTTAATGCACCAGTGCCGGAGAAATGGATGCAATATATGATGAAGATGCATGTCTCCACTTCCTCTCTTCCACCTTCCATGTGTCTCACCCCCTCCCTCCCTCTCCTCCCCCCCTTTCTCCCTAAATTTCCCTCCTCCTTTTTTCTACTTCTTCCCTTCCCTACTCCCTGTACTTCCTGCCTACCGCCTCAAATACCTTCAATCCCCCTCCTCTATCCATCCACTACCTCCCTCTCCCCCATTCCCCTCCCTCATCCACCTATCCAACATGTGCGAAACCTAGTCACTGCGGCGAGAGCCTCGGATGGGAGAGGAAGTAAGACGCGCTGCCACCCACCCCTCCATCATGCTCTTGGCACAATGAACTGGTTTTTCACTGGATATATGCCTTTTACACCAATTTTCTGGTTCTTCAATATTCACATGTTCCTTATACAAGTATAATATGCATATATGGTGCAATAATATTACTTTATGTGGTATATAATAATTAATTATTTCTGAATCGAAGCTAAAACTTTTGCACTGGTGGCACTATAATAAACAGACCTATTATATTTTCTGGGTTAAGGTATGCACAACTCAATTTTACTGTTACTTAAATGTTTGAGTCTCGCAGTGACAACCATTTTGAGCGTTCATATTCTTACACTAGAACTTATCTTTAGCACCATCATTCCTGCAAAAACATTTATATTATCTGCACTGGTGCCTATCTAGTCCTCTAAAAGCTCTAAGTGTCTTACTTTCACAGAAATATGTCATGTTTCTGCTGGTGGCCCTGTATTCGTCATTCAACATGGGGTATCACAAAGACAACCTGAAGGTACAACATAACCATAATTATTATGGATTCTATGCTTCTCGGCTTATACTTTAAATTTCTCACTCCCCCAGAAAAATGTGTTGTCTTTGCTTGTGCCCCTGTACTCTACGTTCAAGCTGGGGTCTCAAGAGGACATTCTGAAGGTGCAACAACACCACGCTCAACTAGTGCGGCTTACGTGCCACCATGGTCACCAAGACTGTGTTCACCTCGCCTCCTCCCTTTATCACCAATGGATGGATCACCCAGGCAATGTTAAGTAAGTCAGAAAAAAAAAAAAAAAAAAAAAAAAAAGATAGGAGTGTGGTTTTTTGTTTGTATGTGTTTGTTTGAGCTTGTGCCTATGTGTTTGTTTGATAGAATTTACTCATTTGAAGTAATTGCCAATTGGTGCATCTGGCATGGTTAAATTGAGTAGGTGGACCTTACCTCTACCCCCAAAATCATTGAAGGGATCGTCCAGGAAATGTTCAGTTAATTGTTAAGGAAGTGAGTGTGATTAATTGTGTATGTATTTGTGTGATTAATTGATTATATATGGTTGTTAGTGTTTATGTTTACTTGTTGGACACCACAGCCAACAGGTGCAGCTGGTGTGTCAAAATAGCCTGGGTTCCTCTCTCGCTATAACTTTTATATAAGCTATTTTTCTTTCACTTAATTTAAGCTCAGCAAGGGACTGGAGTTATCGAAAAGAGGCTCCAGTCCTGACGTTATTCTTGACTAACAGTGTGCTGGCATAATAATTCAGAGGGGTTGATAGCCTCTGAAGCCCTATTTTAACTATCTAACTACTTAAGCTCAGAGGTGCTATTCTCCCTTAGTTAATCATACTGGGACTGACTCACATTCTAAGGGGAAGCGATAGCACAGTGGATAGTGTAGCAGAATGCAGACCAAATGGACCTCAGAACGAGTCCACGCCACCACGTTGAGATCGTTCCCATTGTTCTACGGGCCCAGAGTGAGAGTTCCGGAGGGGAGTATGGACGGTCGACACCCCCACCCCCACCCCTCCCGAAAATCCATGGGGGGGGGGGGTGCTGAGACTTCTTGACAACTAATCTTACCTATTATGTAATACCCCCGTATGGTGATCCAGCCAAAGACAAGTGACAGACGAGGCAATGTAACAAGAACACCTGTCAATCAACCGGATTTATGTATGTATTTTCGTTCGTGTTATGTTCTTCCCGAGTAAGGATTGTAAGGTTTAAAATTATAATTATTTAGATTTTGTATAATTATTATATATATTTTTTTTAGTATTATAATTATTACTATTACTATTATTCTTATAACTATTTTTATTGTTATGTCCTCAATAGATCCATTGCGCTTGACATGCGAGGGAAGGTGTTCTGCACGGCCATAGCTCACGGTGGAGAGGCCGAGTGGAACTTTGCCTTCACCCAGTACATGACAGCCAGCGACCCCGAGTATAAACGGCTGCTCCTCGAGGCCATGGAGTGTAACAAGGAGTCCACGGGGTGAGTATGAGGATGCAGGGGCGTAGATTTATACTGATGATGGGGGGGGGGATGAATTCTGCAATGGAACCCAACAGGGTGGGCGGCGAGCGAAGCGAGCCTGTTTAGCTGGGGAGACGGTGGAAGTTCCCCCAGCGAATTGTTTTAAAATTAAGCAGTTTTAGAGGCATTTTGAGGTGTCTGGAGGCCAATCCTACTACCATAGTGAGGCTCGATGCTCACGAACTAGGCCTGATGCTACTACCACCCCAGTGAGGCTCAAGGCTCACATAACTAGGTTCGACACTATGTATTACTGAAGTTAAAGGAAGTGGTTCGAGACCTTCCAAGAAGATGATAATCACCTCTACATTAATCAAAGGGAAGTGGTTTGAGACTTTACAAGAAGACGTCCCAAGATACGACGATAATTGAGGAGCTTATAAGGAGAAGAGGGGAATAAACCAATGCCTTAAATCATGCCTTAAATCATGCCTTAAATCATGCCTTACATGCTGCCGTAAACCTTCAGGATTCAATCATGAACGAAATAAGCAGAAACAAAATATAGTGTTCTTTCTAAAACTTAATTCACTCATTCACGTATTTTAGAATCACATTTAAGTGCTTCTCTTACCTTATATCGAACGCAGATAATCCAATTAGTCTTAATTTCAGATAAAAGGCTAAATATAATTCAGGTTCAGAAAGATCACTATATTTTGTGCCTGCTTATTTCGTTTATGTAGGTTTAGGACAGAATATAAGTGGTTTTAGAATACGGTGGCATTGACATATTCGCCCCTTCTCCTTCTAAGGCCATAAATTAATTTAAAGGAAGTGGTTAGAGACCTTCCACAGTGCCTAACACTGTTAAAAGTCCCAATAGTGACACCTTAGCAAAGCCCCCCTCTAAAACTAGTAGACGTGAATCATTGAGTGCTCCCCCTACCTACACCTGGAAAATCACTTTAACTGATTTACGTAACTCTGTCTTGTTATTCGTGTCCCTATGTGTACAACTGATGAATTCCATTAGGAAATCACAACACACTACTCTGTCCTTGCCATCCCCTATTTAATATTCTTATTAGTATAGTTGGATTCACTGGCGTCAATATAACTAAAGATATTTGATAGCTGGATATTAGTATATAATACACCTTAACATCCGATGTGATACTATTCGCTAAAGTTATTTTTAATAAGTTACCCGTTCTACTCGGTCGAAAAGTATGACATGAAAGAAAACGAACATTCAGTTTCACTAGCGGGCAGACTAAGATAAATTGTGTAAGTAAAGTCTCCAGAAACCAGACTTCAATGTATTAATGAGATAATTTCCATGATATCTAATTGTCTAACTTCATAGTAATAATATCGTTCTACTTAATATATAATATAATTATGTTTTCTAGTGTAAGAACTCACAGAAAGATTAAACATTAATCACCTTGTGTACTTGTATTGTACAGTATATGTGTATTGCGCTATGGATTTCTCCCCGTTAGAAGAATCCTCAATAATAGTTTTGTCTAGCATAACAGGTATATATATTTATCTGATATTACATACAGTATAGTATAGAAATGTATAATGTGTTTGTTTTTCAGTGTCAGTGATGTCGCCGGGTGGAGGGAAGGTGGGGGAGTGTTGCTAGAACCACTGAGTGAGACGAGTGAAGGACAACTCCACCAGGACCACTATAAACCCCACCCACCACCCTCCGCACTCGCAGCTCTCTACCCACACATCCACACCATGTAAGTTGGTAGAATAATAATAACCGGCAAGGAAGAGTATTCTATTTACAACACATCAATTTTAGTTTGACATCAACAGTCATATCATTGTGGCGATTTGGCCACGTTTACAAGATAGTCATGCAATGAAGTTCTTAGAAGAGATGTAGCTCAAGTTAAAGATAAAATTGTGACAATGATGTATTGATGAATTCAGCGAAGTAGCTACTCATAAATGATACATTATTGTTTTCAGGTTAGGTGAGGGAGACACCGACTTACAGAGAATTAGGAGTGTAATTAGTGGGTCTCCCAGGACTGATCTCAACCCCCAAAAGGAATCGTCAGAGTCATCACCTAGTATCTTAGAGGATCGCAGACATTAATTGTGACTCATCTCTGTGACAAATATTTCCTATTCAACAAATGGCACGCATTTGTAAGTATAGATATAAAAATGGCTGTGCCTGGGCACAACACACACACTCCTTAAATTCCTTAATCAACACGAATACTAAGGACCCAGAAAAAATTAGTCTCCAGGGCCCGTATTTAACACTAAAACCTACACCGAATCTATAATCTAACCTAATTTCAGCACTGTCATGGACAAATGAGCAAGGACTCACTAATTGATGAATTAAGGTGATGAATGGGATGTGGGTAGGAGCGTTTGGGGACCTACGTCCGTTCTGTACGGGCCAAGGAGATTTAAGGAAGAACGGTCGGATGAACAAGATGGCGACCGGTACCCAAAAGCAGAAGGCTGGGAAGTGCAAAGCAAGTCAAGTTTAATTTTTATTTTTATTATTTATTGATTTTACTAGTTTTTTCTAGTAGTGGACCCACATCATAAGGACGAGTACGTGAGTGGTTATTAAGAGCGTTTCGCTCACGATGTAAGGCAATCGTATTTTAAGTTCTCCTTGGCGGTAAGTTTGAACAGCGAGCCTAGAGTTCAAAGATTGGCCTTTACCTACGTAAGGCGCATCGTCGATGATGAAGGGGCCACTAATAAATATACATTTTGTCAATCAAAGATCATACTGCCTGGCTGCCATTTCACCTCTTCGGATCAATTGTCTCTTCGCCATCATCTGTTTCAGTTTGACAAGTTTCCAGCCAACGTAATCTTACCACCACATTACCATTCACTTTCACATTCGCGATAATCTTACCGCCATATTCACATTCATATTCAAATTTACTCTCGCATGTCCCATCTCGGATTGTGTACGGTTTTCATTTATTTTCAATTTTTTACTTTTATATTCGATTTTATACATTCACAATTTCACATTCAGTTTGCTACTATTACATTTCCATCCATTCATGTTTATGTAGTGGGACCTGCAGAGGGGCGCTCTCGGGCGGTGTAATGTGCGGGGGTTGTGCAGGGTGATAAGTAGGCTATATTGGAAACATCTTACAGCTTCATAGCCTTGCCTGTTCTGGTTTGTACTGTACACGAATGTGTATGTAGAGAAACGAATATGAATGTAGAAAATTAAATATGAATGTAGAGAAATGAATGTCAATGTTACAAAACGAATGTGAATGTGACAAAACGAAAAAATTCACCTACTGGACGAGAGAGAGTAAGGGGTAAGGGAACGCGAAAGTGATCCCGGACCCTAAGAATTGGAACTTTAAATGTTGTTTCTGTTCGGGTTCTGTCTCGAGTCGGCCACCCCCTGCTATTGGGTATATTGTACCTGAGTATAATTTATATATACATATATTCATACAAAGACTAATGCGAAACAGCTTTGAATTTGTTTTCCTAAGTATTAGGCTAATTTTGAGTAGTCTATTTTAGTATTTTGAATAGTAATAAGCAGGAGCAATATGTTTAGTATTAATGTCAGATCTTGATAGTTTTTGTTATTAACGCCTTACGAGCGGGCCCGTAAGGAATTTCTACTACCCGCCAAGCGGGTGGTTTTACCATAAATGGCCTTGTTTCTGTGCTCTTTTTCATGCATAAACAACAGCCAAAGCGTAATACAATTATGTATCCCTGAAAGGGCGTTAATTCAGCTTTCCAATGACACCAGAACCATCCTCCTACGACCACGCGTTCTCTTGCAACGATCATGCAAGACGAAGGAAAAATCCCTAAAATACGGTAATTTCTTGATACAATACCCTGTGTAGTGAGGGAGGGAGGGTGGATGTGTGTGGAGTAAACGGCAGTAGGCTCGCGGGACCCGTGGCGAACGGTCAGAGCCCGACCTACGCTCCGCCCACCGCTCGTCTCTCTCTCAGAGGCAATATTACTCCAAAATTGCACACGGACTAAAGTCGGGCCCCGCTCTTTGGGCAGGTGTTCTCTATACGGACTTAAGTCGGGCCCCGCTAATAAGGGGTTAATATTGTTGTTATTATTATTATTATGTAAATAGTGTTGTTGTTGTTGTTGTTGTTGTTGTTCTTCCCTAAGCTGCCTGGCCGAACAGCCCCGAGTCCCTGAGGAAGGCCATGGCCACGATCGGGCTTTCCCACAGAGCACTCATTGAATGTAGATTGTGTTGTTGGCGTAAGTGGTTGTGTGAAATGCAGTCTTCTATGATGTGTTTGATGGTATGGGGTGCTGTGTTACATCCCGGGCAGGTGTCGACGACGGAGTCATCCAGTCTCTTCTGATAGCTCAGAAGAGCTGGATAGTGTCCGCATCTCAGCCTGGCCAGGTGGACTCTGTCCTCGCGAGGAAGGGAGGATTCGGAAGGATGGATTTCGGGAGATCGTGCTTGCAGCTGTGTGTTGTTTATGAGTGAGTACAAAGGAGTACAAAGGAAATCAAGCAACAACAGATCCAGTGACCCTTCTAGGTTGCTTGTCCTCCAAAACACTGAGGATCAAGTGTCCAAACAGTGGTTTAGAGTGGGTAAGGGAACATTGGAAAGGGAATTACTGCCCTGGAACTAATGTCCGTGGCAGGATTAGGAAGTTAGTAGGGGACAGATGGGTTAGTAACTGAGGGGGGGATAAAATAAAGTTATTCATTTACAAACGCAGTCAGTCGCGGGTTTGATGCGAGATATTTGTCTAGGCGGAGTTTAAATGAATCAACGGTGATGCAGTCTATAACGTTTCGGGGAAGCCCATTCCACAAGTTGACAACTCGATTGAAGAAGAAATTCTTAGATTCGTGCGAGTTAAAAGATTTACCAATAATTTTGCAACCGTTTCCCCGCGTGTAATTAGATTGGTCGATAGTGAAGTACTTACTACAGTTCATATTGTCGATGCCTTTGATGATTTTGAACACTTGAATTAAGTCGCCTCTTAATCTGCGCTGGGTTAAAGGAAATAGATTTAATTCTCTAAGACGCTCTTCGTATGGTTTGTTCTTTAGGCTAGGTATCATTTTGGTAACTCTACGTTGAACTCGTTCTAGCTTGTTTATATCTTTTTGGTAATAAGGGCACCAGGATTGAACGCAGTATTCCAGAAGAGGGCGGACTAAGGAATTGTAAAGGGTTAGGATAACTTCTTTGGATTTATGCTCAAATGACCTGCCTATAAAGCCAATTATTTTGTTTGCCTTCTTAACAACTTCTGAACATTGTTGACTCGGTTTTAGGTTACTCGATATTGTTACTCCCAGATCGGTTTCTCTGTTTACATTCTTAAGCTGAGTGCCATTCATCGAATAGTTTGCTTTCTCATTTAGGTATCCGATATGTAGTACTTTACATTTATCCGCATTGAAACTCATTTGCCAAATTTGGGCCCAACATGACAATTTATCTAGATTGTGTTGCATATCGTCAACTTGTTCTTTCGAGAGTACGCTATTTGCAATTTTTGTATCGTCAGCAAATTTTGAGATTGTACAGGTGAGACCCTCATCTATGTCGTTGATGTAAATTAGAAAGAGAATTGGTCCTAGTACCGATCCCTGGGGTACCCCGCTACTTACATTGGTCCATTTTTATGCCTTACCGTTTATGACTACTCTTTGCTTTCTGTCGCTGAGCCAATTTTCTATCCATTTCAACACACCGTCTTGTATTCCATGCGCTTTTAGTTTTAGCAGTAAACGTTTGTGGGGAACTTTGTCAAAGGCCTTTTGAAAATCAAGGTATATAATATCTACAGCTTTACTCTCATCGTAGAGGTTGAGGATATCGTGGAAGAAGTCTAAGAGGTTTGTTAAACAGGAACGTTTTTTACGAAAGCCGTGTTGAGCATCTTTAAGTATGTTATTTTCCTCTAAGTGATTTACGAGTCTGTCTCGTATGACAGTTTCTAGCATTTTACATACAACTGAGGTTAAGCTAATTGGACGATAGTTACTGGATAGGGATTTGCTGCCTTTTTTGAATATCGGTGTTACGTTGGCTAGCTTCCACTGATCGGGCATAGTTCCAGACTGCAAGGATTTATTGAATAGTAATGTCAGTGGTTTAGAGAGCTCATCCTTAGCTTCCTTTAGAACTCTAGGCGAGATTGTATCAGGTCCTGGCGTTTTATTTACCTTGAGTTTATCTAAACAATTCAATACTTCTCTCTCTGTAACGGTGATATTGCTTAAAACATCTGAATTATCAATCTGAATCGGCGATGGTGTAGGGATATCACTGAGGTCTTCTGTTGTAAAAACTGATGCAAAGAAGGTATTGAGGGCATTACTCATTTGTTCTTCGTCTTTGGTGTATTCTCCATTTTCATCGACTAACGGTCCAACAGTTGAAGTAACTACTTTTTTCTTTCTGATATAACTATAGAATTCTTTCGGGTTTGTTTTACTTTGATTCGCAATATGTAACTCTAAGGTCTTTTTACTTTGCTTAATTAACTTTTTGGCTTTGCGTCGTAGCTCTACAAATTTCAGCCGTTCTTCGTCATTTTGTGAGGATTTTAATCTATCATTAGCAAATTTTTTAGCAAGCAGGCAGTTTGAAATATCTTTATTCCACCATTTGGGCTTATTATTATGGCCTGGACGCCGAGTTTTCGATGGTATGCAGTCTTGCACTGCTTTTAGGTAAGTGGCTTCGAATAACTTCCAAGATGTATTTATGTCGTTATTGTGAATAAAAAAGCTCCAGTCAGTTTCTTTAAACATAGCTCTAAGTTTATGGAAGTTTGCTTTCTTGAAATTAGGGACTTTTTCGATGCTACTATTTGGTTCGTTACTAGTAAACTTTAAAGTGAAAGTTATCGTATGATGGTCGCTGTTACTGAATTCATCACCAACATTCAAATTCTCTATTAATTCTTCTTTTGTTGCAAGTACAATGTCAAGAACGTTATTACCACGGGTCGGCGTTCCAACAAATTGATAAAGCGAACTCTCTTGCAAGTTCGTATACAAGTCATGTCCGGAGTGTGAAGTAAGAGTATCGCCCCACTTGGTCACAGGTAAATTAAAGTCACCAAAAATTACGGTATCTTGCGAGTTACTTATATCTGCAATTTGTTCGTAAATTTCTCGGTCAGTTTGCACTGATTGAGCTGGAGGTCTGTATATTAATGCAAGTATTATTTTGGTACCTTTATTATTCTTTATTAGCACAAAAGATGCGTCGACGTTCACAATTTGAGGTTTTGACAAGAGGGTAGGGTTAAGACTTTCTTTGATATAAAGTAAAACGCCACCTCCATTTCGATTTATTGATTATTTCGATTTATTGAGTGGATGGATCGGCGAGAGAGATGAGTATGGATGTGCTTCTGGAAGTTGGTTTGGGGTGGGCAGGGAGGGAGAGAGGACAGTATTTGTGTGTGATACCGTGTGCTGGGTGTTGTTTTGATATTTCTTGGTGTCTGTGGGTGTGTTGCCATGTACTGTAGTGGGTGGTTTTGGTTCGTGGAGGCTGCTGCCAGGAATTGAGTGCCTCTCATGTCCAGATGGTCTTTGACTTTGAGGATTTTGGTTTCTTGATGTACAGTAGGTGATCTGTGGGTGTAGTAGCTGTGCAGCCTGTAATGATTTTTAGGGCTTTGTTTTGAATAGTCTGTAAGGTCTTATGATGTGTTTCAGCTAGGTTAGAAGCCCAGGCTGGGCTTGCGTATTACATCACTGATCTTGTGTATTGTTTATAAACTGTGGTGGTGGTTTCTTTGTTGTGTCCAAATTTTGTGTGAGCAAGTGACCTGAGGGCGTTAAGTCTGGGTGTCAGTTTCTTTTTCGTGTTTGTGGTGTGCTGTTTGAATGTCGTATGAGTATCATATGTTACTCCTAGGATTTTGGGTGAGTGTGTATGTGTTAGGGGTGTGTTGTTTATGGTGAGTTGTGGGATGTATACGTGTTCTGTCCAGCTTGTGAGCAGGGTTGCGGTGGATTTGGCTGGGTCTAGATTAAGTTTGTAGTGCACCAGCCATGTAGTGTGTTGAGATAGGGTTGAAGGAGATCTGTTGCTGTGTTTGGGTCATGGTGTGTGCATGTGAGTGTTATGTCGTCTGCATAGGAGGCTAAGTTTATTTGGGGTGTATTGGGTATAGTTAAGTCTTGCATCTACAGATTGAAGAGTGCGGGCGATAGGACGGATCCTTGTGGGACTCCGTTTGGAAAGTTTCTGATGCTAGATGACTGACCGGCAAAAGATATGTGTGCACATCTGCCTGCTAGGAAGTTGGCCAGCCACCTTTTTGTGTTGTTGTGCATGTTTGTGTTGTAGATTTTGTTTGTTAGGTTGTGGCGGAGGATGGCATCGAAGGCTTTACTAATGTTGAGTGTGGCTAGTAGTGATCTGTGTGGTGGTCTAGCTGAGTTGATGCTGTCAAAAGCTCTTTGTGTAAGGTCTGTGAGAAGAGTGTTTGTGGAGTGCAGTGGCCTGAAGCCATGTTGTGTTGGAGCTAGGGGTAGGTCGGGTGTAATTATTTGTAGTACAAGGCGTTCCATGACTTTGGAGTTGGTGCAAAGGAGTGTGATGGGGCGGTGTGAGGAGGGTAGCGTGGGGTCTTTGTTGGGTTTGGGGAATGTGATGATAATACCATGCTTCCAGATGTCAGGTATTGTGTTGTGTGAATAACTGTAGTTTGATATGTTAGGGAGTGCTTGTATGCCTTGTTGTCCCAGGTGTCTGAGGTGTATGTTGCTTATGTTGTCTAGGCCACAGGCGGGTGAGTGCTTGAGATTGTTGATGATGTGCTTTGTCTGGTGATTGGTGAAGGGTGTATAGTCAGGGTCTGTAGGGAATTGGCTCTTACGTCGGATGACACGTCGGTCGTCTTTGTGGGGTTTTAGGTGGCTGACACGTGAGAAGTGATTGATGAGAGTGTTTGCTTGTTGTTTACATAAAGGAGTAGAGTCTGTTGTGATTGCAGCATGTGATTGTGTTGTGTTGTTGTTGGAAAGTGTGATGCTGTTTAGTATTGTGTAGAGTTTTTGGGGGTTTGTTATGTGATCAAGTGTTTGTAGGAAGTTATTCCAATTTAGTTTTTGTTGTTCTTGTATTTTGTTGTTAGTCTGGGTGTTGAGTGCTTGGATTTGTTGTGTGATGTCTTGTGTGTGGGGTGCTGGGGAGTGTTTCAGTATGTCGCATTGTCTGATGAGGTTTTGAATTTCTGGTGTGAAGTTGGGGTTGTGTCTTTTTCTGTTGGAATGTGTTTCTTGTCAGCGTTTTGGATAGTTTTATTGAGTATGTGTATAGCATTGTTGATGTTAGTGATGGGTATGCTGTTTAGAGTTGTGAAGTGTTGTTCTGTCTCATTTGTGAATGTTTCCCAGTTAGCTCTTTTATAATTGGTGTAACTGTGTTTGTGGCTAGCTAGGGTGAGTCTGGTTTTGGTGGTGATAATGATCGGAAGGTGGTCAGAGCCTAAGGTTCTAACCACCCTCCAGGATGTTGTGGGGGCGAGTTCTGGGGAGCAGAAGGTGATATCTGGAGATGATGGGTTATAGAGGGCTTGGTTGGGAATATGGGTATGTTGATGGATGTCGTTAAGGATGATAAGGTTATCTGTTTGGTGTTGAAGTACCAGCCCTCTGTCTGTGTCGGGGTTGTCGACAAACCAGGCCGACGTCTTTGCGTTGAAGTCACCACCCAGGATGATGGGTGGGGTGTTTGTGATATGTTGTAATTGTGGTCTGTATTCATTAGGTACTGTAGGGGATGTTTGGGGAGGGATGTATGTGTTTATGATGGTTATGTTGGAGTTGTTGCCAGTGCGTATTTTAATTGATTGTATTTCTGTTGTGTTATCATTTGGGGGGAGGAGGGATTTGGTATGTACACTGGTGACTATCTATGATATTTCTTTGTGTACCAGGGTGATACTGATAAGCCCACCGCCGCCGCTGACGGCCTGGCCTTGTCTAATGGTGGTGAAATCATGAAATGTAGGTGTTTTTTGTGTTGTGCGGAGTTTTGTTTCTTGTAAGATGGCAATGTGTATGTTGTGTTGTTTGATGAAGTGTGAGAGTTCATGTTTCTTTGTGTTTATGCCATCTATGTTTAATTGCAGAATGTTAATGTTCTGTGCGCGATGTATGTTGGGTGCTGCTGCACGAGGATGGGGTGGGGGTGAGGGTGGGTAGGGTTGGGATGGGTAAGGTGGTGGTGGGGGTGGGGATTGGGGTGCAGGAGATGAGGGTGAGAATGGATTAGGTTGGGGTGTGGTGTGTTGAGTTGAGGATGTGAAATCCATGAAAATAGTTAATATTAGGGCATGATTTGAGTCTTGGAGTGAGTCATGAGCCATATTACCGGCACACCCATTTGGATCTTTGTATCTTTAGAGCCAAGTTATGAAGCCTCTGGGATATAATTAAGTTTATTTATTTCACTCCCAACACCGAACACCTCCCAATTAAATTAACCCCTTCTGAACTGGTGACTTAATTTTAATTTTATTCTAGCTATACCTAGACGATTTTGTGCAGCACATGAAGGATCTATGGTAGTAAAAAGGGTTAAGTGAGCTAGTTTGAAGCCTGTTTAGTGCTGGAGGCCCTTTTAAGACTATAACATCGTCTAACAGTAGCCAGAATAAAGTTTAAAGGACTGCACCGGTACTGAAGAGGTTAATGAAAGTATAACAGTAGTACATTGGATTACCTCGCTTGGGTTCGATGCAAATTTAAATGAGTGTGAAGGTATTATGGCTCATAACCGTACATGTAAATCTCGAAAGGAAAGTGTCTGTATATAGATTTTTGTTTCCACTTTGACTAGCAACAATTGAACTGCAATATTCGAATAAATAAAACAAAATAAAAAAAAACTTTTCCTATTTAATACAATTAATTTATGTTATTATTTTATTATTATTATATAGGCCTATATATATTTATTTTGGAAGTCGCAAAACATTTGCCCATGGGAAATTTCCATGTATTAACATTTATACAAGGAAAAATCGTGAATATCATGTGACGTCGATTTTTCATTAATTTAAAATTAATCTAAAACCTATGGGCAAATGTTTCGCGACCGTTCTGTATATATGAACCCTCGAATAAAGGATGTGTTAATAGCTTCACTAATATGTAACTGATGAACGGCATGTCTCGAATACATGTCTTTGAAGCCGAGCCTGTGTTGTTGGTTAGGTTATCTAGATTAACAGTGTAGGTAGGAGTCCCGGGAGTCAGGCCACCAAGGCGCCATCTTGTTTCCATAGTCACTTCCTGTCAATCCGCCTATGCAGTCAGAGCAGTTAGAGCAGTTAGATAGATAAATATTGATGGATATTTACAGAGAAGTATAAAACCTAATAATATGGACAACATAGGCTTAACAATGAAGCTTAGAAATAATGACAGTATTATTATGTACAGAAAGATTTGGAGCCAAGATGGCGCCCAAATGTCAATTTATTTTTACTCTATTTTATCAACTCATCCTAATCTTGGTGGGTGGGGCAAGACCAAAAGATTATTGTACAACTTTATTTGAATATTGCAAGGTACAGGGATTCAGAAACTAAATATCAATACCACAAGTATTCTTTTAGTATGATATTGTATGGTTTATATAACAAGTAATAGATAGTTTCGAATGGAGTAGATATATATACTCTTATTTTTACAATACAAATTAGCAACTTTTGGGAATGGCAACAACTCGTCGCAGGGAAATCTACAGAAGTCAGATAGGAAACTAGATATAATCTACGGGAATTATACTCCTAGTTTCACTCATATATAATTTATAAATAATAATAATTATATTTATTTATTTGATTCGTGTAATTTGTGTTATGATTTAATTATTGTATGAGGTTTATGCATACGAATAAAGATTACTTTATTACAACCTATTTCAGTGACCCTTACCCATCAATAGGCTAATGTAGATACAAACACCTGGTGCTTAATAATACTAACAATAGAACAATATAAATAGAAATATTTATAATTCAAGATAATTATTAACTAGTCTTTTAATTAGTAATTAATAATATACAAGGATATGAAACAGAAAACATAATTATGTACTTTTGTTTCATTAACGTCAGCAATGAATAAGTTGGAATAAGAAATACCTTGGCTATTGTACATTCAGATTCTTTTTGTATTATTAGATACAGCCTATACGACCATTTATGTTGGTGTCCCCAAAATGGCGACAGAATAAACAGCTGAGAGAGAGAGAGAGACAGAGAGAGAGAGAGATAATTAGGGAGGTAAGGGAGAGAGATGAGAGGGTGTAGGGGAGGGGGGGGGGGGAGAGATGGGGTGTCTCTTCTTTCAACAATAGACGGGGCTGAGTGGGCCCGGGGAGTGAGGCTAGATCAGTACTCAACCACTCTCTGGGATAATACTCATAAGCTCTAATATACTCATAGGTTATATTAATAAATAAATGGGTCATAATAAACTCATAAAAATACCTCTTGAATTTAAAAACAATTATGAAACTATACATTACTTCTTATGATTCGTTTATTGATCATGAGGGCGATTCATTCGTGTCCACCCCATCGAGGATCAAGACGTTTGGCAATGGATAGATCATTGAGAGGCCCAGCTGGTGTTTGTAGACCCCGCCGATCTGTCGGAAAAAAGTGGCCGCGCCGTCATAGAAAACGGCCCCTCCTGTGGTTGTTCCTTGGGTGACTGATGTAGTTCTTCTCTGTTGACTAATATTGCTACTGAAGAAAGTCTGTTTTTCTTTGGAAGTGCGGGCATAACATTAGGGATTTTGCTTGCTTACCATTTCCGAGCAATGTATTTTAGTTTGTCCTCTAGGCTAACAAAAAAGCCTTCCCAGACATCAATCAGACTAAAAAGGTTTCACACATGCTCCCTCCATGTTAAAGTTATAAATTTGTTGATAACGAAGACCAATTTCATATAAGTTACAGGCTCAATATCGCTTACCCATAAAAAATAGACACTTGCATGGGGCGAATAATCTTAATTAATATCGCTAAACAAATTAATGAAATCTTCCTTTTAATCTCCAAACTAATGGAGCGAAACAGATGAGGTCCAAAAAGACCCCCTCGGAACAAATATAGTTAAAAGGGCCTAGTATTATGGCCACTTCAGTTACTCTTTACATACCCCTAATGTACAACAGCGGTACAGTAGCCAACACATGAACCTGGTACAAGGGCTGGGTGTGACATGATATAACCCTATTTTGTCCGAGGGCAGGCTTTTTGGAGCTTCCCTGCTTCGCTCCATTAGTTTAGAGAGTTTAAGATGTTTCGCCCCATTAGTTTGGCGATATTTTTTTCTGGGCGAGCGATAGCGAGCCTGTAACTTTTAAGAAAGTTAGCCATCGGCCGGGACAGTTTTCTATCGAATCATGTACAAAATTAGTTTGAAGGGGGTCTGGGATATTTAGTTTGAAGGAAGTCTGGGAAAGCTTTGTTTTTAGCCAAGGGGACATAAATGCATTGCTCGAAAATGGCAGAAGCTAGGAAATTCCTCAATAAAAATTAAGCAAAATATAATAACCTACAAAACGTCGGACTAGATAGTGCAAAAGGGCCTTGATTTGTGTTTTAGAGTGTACACTCCCAAGACAAAACTCGTTGCCCAATATGAACTGTATCTATAAACCTTGGGCGCACCCAGGCCTGTCCATTTTCTCCGAGTCCATTTCCGGTATCCTAAGTATTGTTGGCCAAAGTGTACCTGGGTAATCAAGGTGGTCTTGGTCCAGGTTCTGCCTTGATTGAACCAAGATCTATAGATCTTGACTCGTGTGGCTGATTTCGCGAGCCATTGGCGTCATCCGGGACTGGGTGTACCTGGGTAAAGTCAGCCCTGGGGACCGAGCAGGGCCATGACCAGAGGTGGTATTGGCAGGGCCAAGGGCTGGGTTGGCCACAATCGGCCTGGTGACCCAGGTCAGTTGTCTCGCTATAATGCGCTATTATATGGAAGTCAGTGGGTTAATTAAGAATATATATGAGTCATAATCTTCAGAGGGTTAAATTACCAGAATAATTTGCTATAAACCCATTAACTGATCATATTAACCCTCTCAGTATCAGGACGCATTTCTTAGATATATTCTGGCTACTAGTAGACAATTGTATGCGATTTAGAAAAGATGTACGGTATAGTATCAAAGTAAAACTGATCTCAATTAACTTTCTAACTCCCACAATATTTTCCTACACTGACCAAAATCGTCAAGTTCTAGCCAGAATAAAGATAAATACATGTGTTTTCAAATAATGAAGGAATTAACCCCTTCTGTACCGGTGACGTCTTTTGTACTGGATTTCAGCTGCATTTAACGATTGACGAAGCTTAGGAAGGACGTATGGTAGCCACAAGGATTAATTGAGATAATTTGTAGCTTCTTAATAGGTAGACGTTCTTCCTAAGTTCATAAAATCGTCTAATAGTAGCCAGAATACAAATATATGCATGCGTTCTAAAATACTGAAGGCATTAATTAAGTACTGCACAAGATAATACACTGCTAATTAAATAATACTAAGTTTCCTTCCATACATAAAATCACGAAGTGTGTATAAAATCCATGTGAGCAACTGTACATTAAATGATTAAATATTTTTTTACTCTCGCGGAAGTTTCTCTTCATCTGTTTTACGGCGATATCGATACCAGTGTTTCAGTTTTTAAAGTAAATATCCCTGCATCACAAGTCCTATATGCAGTTATCAACAACTTCCAAATACCTAGCATAAATTATACTATGTGCTGAGAACATCCTAAGCCTGGTGGTAATGCGGAAGTTGATTAATTAACTATAATAAAATTCGAACAGGACTCGTGGATTGTAGGGAAGGGTGGGTTTGAATGTGACGTCATTATTCAGTGCCGACTGTCGACTGGTAGCGGTAGGACGTATCGCCTTTGGGTCTTCGAATTTCACCGTATATAAGGTGTGTATGGGGATATTTCGTGTATATATGACATGTTTATTGATATTCTATTAATGTACAGGTGGCCATACATGTAATTTATAAGAGTAATGTAAGAAAACTGTGGACTTAAGACTGTTTGAGCCGGTTCGTGTATGCAATGTCGTCTGCATAATATCCTAACAACTAGTAATTACGGGAATATCGTTGACCTCCAAGACATTTAGATAATACCAGGCACTATTTGGTGTGTGTACATTGCGTTCTTGTGGTGTGGGATTATAGAGGGGCTCATTAACTCATAATTAAAGGTACAAACTAGCAAACGAGGTGACATCGCTGTTGATCCCCCCCCCCCCCTTCCGCTCCCTCTCCTCCTCCCTCTTTTTTGCCAATTCCCCTCCCTGCTCCCCCCCCCCTCCCTCCCTCAATCCTCTCCTTTCCTCCCCCTTCTCTCCTCTCCTCTTTCGTCTCCTTTCCTACTCTTCTTTCTCTCTTCTCTTCCTCCTCTCTTCTGACGCCCCCCCCCTCCCCTCTCCTACTGACACCGTACTCCCTTCCTCTCCTCCCTACCCCCCCCCCTCTAGTTTTCATCGCTTCCCCACCTCACCACTCGTTCTCAATATAGGATTTTGGGTATATACCGTATATACATGAATTGTATAAAACTAATCGTTGTTTTTATTAGCTTATGTCTACGATGAGTTAGATGCTGCCTTATAAAGTAATCTTGGCGACCCCCCACCCCACCCCTTATCTCTCTCTCTCTCTCTCTCTCTCTCTCTCTCTCTCTCTCTCTCTCTCTCTCTCGCGGTACTTATTTACGAGACGACCACGAATTTTGTCTAACATACTTGATGGCTATTTTAGAATAGGGGTATTGCAAAGATCATCTTATTTATTTTTTTTTTTTTTTTTTTTTTTTTTTTTTTAATCCTATAAATCTCCCTATCGACGGCGGTAAAACTCTTAAGGGGAGATGGTCCGCTTTTTTGGGTTATACTGATGATTTGGACCGACAGTTAGCCCATCGATCTTTCTAGGCCGAATAAGTCCGGTAGAGCATAATATACATCATTCCTATATATGTCATTAAGAGCTAAAATGTATTATAGGGGAGAGAAAAAAATAAAACGCTAAAATACGCACCACAGCTAGCAGTGCAATCTTAATGGGTGATGGCAAAGTAACAAAGATTAAGATTTTCTCGCATAGGTTTAAACTTCCGGAAATTAATGGGTAATAAATACGATGAGTTATTATTTTAATTTACGTCTGCCGCCGCCGCACTCATAATATTGTTGTGAACCTCTCGGCTCTCTCACTGCCACTTGTTGCCAGAGTAAGGTATGTCCCATAGTAATGTGTTTTTTGCACTGTTACCCAACCAGCGAGGGTGTGGGGGCGGCAACCCCCACCCATAATACTAGGATAGGTTAGGTAAGGTTGTTAGGTTAGGTTAATGTTTTTTTTTATGCTTATAACCCATCATTTTCCCTGAATTTCAAAGCCCTCCCCACTAGTGGGGGGCGTGTGTTTAGATTGTTGGATAATGGGTAAATACTCATTTCAGCTCCTCTTCATTATAAAACAACACTGTATCTGAAGGAAAAATAGATAAAACGAAATAAAACTTACTGAAATCGCTGTCGGTCCAAAACGTCAGGTTTACCCTTTTTTGGCCCTTCTTCTCCCTCAAACTTAGCCCCATTAGGTTTCAGATTTGAAGACGTTTGGCCCATTAGTTTGGCGATTTTAAGACCTTTCGCCCCATTTCTATGTCAATATTAAGACCTTTCGTCCTATTTAGGTGTCGAGTTTTTGTCCTGTAATTTTGGAAGGGGGGGGGGTTATCGACATATTTTAAATTAACATGGTTGTATAATTGGGTAAAGACTAATTTCCGATTGTTTCCACTATAAAACACCACCACTGTAGGCTATATCGAAGGACAAAAAAATAATGGTGAAATTGAGTTTTATTACAAATGAACACATTAACCGATCATTCCTGATCGTCTCGTAAATATCCCCCCCCCCCTCTCTCTCTCTCTCTCTCCCTCTATCCCTCCCTCCCTCGCTCGCTCGCTCTCTCCCTCCCCCTCCCTCCCTCGCTCTCCCTCCCCCTCCCTCCCTCGCTCTCCCTCCCCCTCCCTCCCTCGCTCTCCCTCCCCCTCCCTCCCTCGCTTTCCCTCCCCCTCCCTCCCTCGCTTTCCCTCCCTCTCCCTCCCTCG